>ML850991.1:0-12504 GCA_009831015.1 Picea engelmannii
TTTCCATTAAAATTCTTACGGGACGTATGAGGAAACATGTTTTGCAAGGGAAATAACATCTACCATCACCCTTTTCACCCGCTTTATTTTTTTCCCCACCTCTAACTATATTCTGCGACATTCTTCTGCACAAAAGTACCCTTTCGGAACCGTCGTTGTTAGAGCAAGATTGTCGCAACATCTTTAAATCGTCAAATATTTATAGGTCAATTTAGGTCACCGTCATCGCAATTGCGACGACCGTGACCTAAATATTTCTTTTTTTACCTATTTATTTATTATATTTAGGTCACTTTGTCAAAGATGGAAACGGTTATAATGGTCAATTCGTCGCTCTTGCAACAAACTTTGACTATATCAATTTAGACTTTGTTAAAATGTATAACGGTCAATATGGATAGTATCAAAAAGTGTAACGGTCAATAATGAGCGTCACTCTTGCGATGAAAACACACGTTTGTCGAAATTGAGATAGTAGTCCACCATCTTGATTATCATCGCAAAACAGACGAAAGTTTGCTTCCGTCGATAGAGCGATGAATATGGGTGGGATTTAGATCAAAATTGAAAAATTGAACTTTTTCTCTTGAATTTTGTGACGAAAGAGTACTTTCGTCGCAATTAGTCATCGCAATTTTTTCAATATGTAGAAGTGTCAAATACATCTTGGTTCATCTAAATAGTGATGGAAGAAGAGGTTGATGGCTGGCTAAAATTCAAGACTTTTATCTAGAAGTGAAACCGACCAAGCTAGTCAAAGGTCAAGGACTGGAAAAGCTCTTATCCGAATCAAATTTCAGAGCGCTCGAGATAAATAACCTCGAATCACATGAATCTCTCCCGGATATAGAGGAAATTGATGATTAGGCACCTACGATTCGAATTGAAGATAAGTTTTCTTCCTCTACCTAGTATCACTATATTGTTACACACCTCCTTACCCTTAAGTGCCTGAATGACATGACTCCCTCTAAGGCAAGGAATCTGAAGCTTCATGCAATTAAAAATTGTATTATTGATGGTCGATTGTACTGGAAAGACCCTGTAGGTTTCTTGTTGTGTTTCTTAACAGAATTTGAAACATAAGTCATTATTGATGAATTCCATGAAGGAGTGTGCAGAGGACACCATGCCTAGAGAGCAACGACCTACAAGATTTTAAGGGATGGATATTACTGGCCAAAGTTATTTACCGATGTGAATGCGAGGGTCAGAGCCTGTAATTCGTGTCAACTGTTCACTAGAAATAATAAGCTTCCTACCTTACCTTTGATCCCAGTAAAAACTGAAGCCCCCTTTCATCAATGGGGCCTAGACTTCATCAGTGAAATCAATCCGCAATCAAATTCTCAACATAGATGGATTCTAACCACTACCGATTACTTCACAAAATGGGTAGAATCCATTCCAACTCGGAATGCTACAGATTCGGCGGTAATAAAATTCTTGGAAGAAAATATCCTATCAATATTTGGTTGTCCTCAGAAAATATTTACTGAAAACGCTCAAGCTTTTAAGTCTATGGAAATGATCAATTTCTGCTAGAAATACAATATTGTTTTAGGAAATTCTACAGCCTACTATCCTCAAGGAAATGGGTTGACTGAATCATCTAAAAAGAGCCTAATGACTATAATAAAAAAAGTGTTGACAAGAAATAAAAAGGCTTGGCACATCCACCTAAAATATGCCCTATGGGCGAACCGAATCGACACCAAGAAATCAATAGGTATGTCCCCTTTTCAATTGGTTTATGGTACTGATGTTGTCCTTCCTATCAATATTGTTCTTCCTGTGATGAAACTATGGCAGGATGCAAATGAAGATCCAAACAACGTTATAAGAAGGATGAATAAAATCATTAAAGTTCAGTGAAATAGAGTCGAAGTAGATGATAAAATTTGAAAGTACGAGGATAATATGAAGGCCCTTTTCGATAAAATGGCTAAAGACAGGGAGTTTCTTCCTGGCGATCTAGTTTTAAATTGGGACGCTAGAAAATAAGATGCAGGGAAACATGGCAAGTTCAATCACCTCTGGTTCAGACCATTCAAGATTGTGACTGCTAAGGAAAAAACCACGTTCTTACTGGAAAACCTCAATGGAGAAATCCTTGACGCTCCTATCAATGGGAGTTACTTAAAACATTTCATGCAGTAGTCATATTTCAGATTCCCATTGTATATATCGGTTTGGATTGATGTTTTTTTCTTTTCTTTTTCAAATTGCAATTTTACCTTTATTTTGTAATCTATCCAAGTCATTTTATCATTTTTTGTAAATAAACCATGTTTACTTGACATCAAAGAATATGTATCACATACCATCTCTATTCTGCAAGATTTTCTGACATTTCGGATTTTGTTCTCGTGCAAAATACTTACTATTAAACGAGAGATAAGGATGCATCTGAATCCAACACTCATTTTTCAAAATGTTCACTTTCTCTCAAAACAGGTGATGAATTAATGATCTGCCTGATTGAAAATACAAAAGAAATTTGAGGTATGAGCTCCTACCCTGACTAGTTCAACTAAAATTTTAAGGAAATTTTTGCGAACGCAAAGGAGGTTTCACTCATGATACTTTTGTCACCTGATCAAGGATCATAGAAGTATAAAATTACAGATTAGAGTTTCATATTGATAAATTCTAAAGCCTTCTCTAAAATAAAAAAAAAATGAAATAAAAATAAAAAGGCTTGAAAAGAAGTTTGAGAATCAATAAACAAACTTGTGTGGGATTGGGATTTTTTGCGTTAGGCCCTATGAGTCCTCGTTCTGGTTATTTTTCCTATCCCTGAGCTTTTATTCACTTCTAATTTTCGCTACCTTTCCTTATTCTTCATAGAAAGAAATAAATTCACCTTGACTCTAAAAACTTAAAAACATATCTTCAAAATGAGATTGGGCGAAAATATTTGTGTTCCTTTGATTTTAACTGAAAGAAAGTATGTCTAGGATAATACTGATAACTTTATCTCTTCTATCGGATTTTAATATGACTAATTCACTGAAGGTCGATCCCTAAAAAAATTAAAATCTCTATAAAAGCTTCCCTATAGGCAAAGGTGTATTGAAGATTGGGAGAAAACTAGTTTCAGCGTATACTTAAAATTTTTTGACAGACCTTATTTTTTAAATTTTAAGCAGATATCACCCCTTGTATGATACATACAGATTGATTGCCCCCACTTCAAAATATTAAAATATAAGACAGATGGTGAAAGGAAATTCATAATTTGATTGCCCCCATCTTGTCCAAAGAGATTATGAAAGGAAATTCATGTAATCATTTCCCTCATCTCAGCAAAATGCAAAAGTGCTAATTGAAGTAGTGAAAGGAAATTCAATGGGAGAAGTAGATATATTCACTGGGGTACTGAACAGGCTCCCTGGAAGTGAAGCAATATCTATGATATCTATATGGTTGTCATACATATCTACATAACATACTCTGACATCTAGTTACCTTTCCGGTAATATTTATATTCTGAACCAATGAGGGATTCCCTAAATAAATTTTTACATCTACTTAACCTTGATTCGAACGAAGTCGGTCAAAGTCTAATATTTCAATTAGAGTTGTTTTGATTATCTTAAACAGATCCAAACTTATTTTTAGGAAAGGGAAATTTTAAATAGCCTAACTTGAAGTCAATCATTAGGTGTGTTTTGAAGGTTTTATGAGATTCGGTTGAAGTTCATTTTTTCTGTGTATGATAAACTCCTAAAAGTGTTTCCCAGAAATGAAATAATGACTCCATTTTCCCAACAAAGGAACTCGGTCTACTTTTATTCCATGTATCATAGGGAGACACGATCCCCAGATGGAGCCTATGTTGGAACACACACAATTCTAAACTTTTAAGCTTATATTTCCCACCTCATGAAAATAAAATTTTACCCAAAGAAAGCATAAACTTGGAAAATGGCCTTTTAATTTTAAATCAAATTCAATGTTGGTTAGTGAATAATAAGGTGTGCACGATATTCGTCATTGATGAGTTTCCCCTTTTGATCGAATGATCCTAATAACCTTCGTAGTTCTGGAGACGCGTGATTTTTAAAGAGGTAAATATCTAACGGTCGCTTCGGAGCTCCGCGCTTCGAATGTTTCAATAGGTATAAACAATAAAAACTTCGAAAATCTAAAACCTGAAGGTAGCTGCTCATGAATTTTACTAAACCATTTAAAGACACAATTCGTAGGACAGGTGTACCTTTTGAATCTTTCCTGAGTTGACACGTGGCACCCTATTTTGACATTTTCATTAGAGGATTCACACGTTTCCAGGTAACACATGGCACCTCTCTTTTCTAGACATGTCATCTAGAATGATGTCATCTATACCATGTCACTGTGGGAGATGATCCTTTGAGAATTTAACAAAGAGTAAATTCACGAATCATCGAATTATCAAAATGCCAAAGTATTGAACATTTCAAAAATTAAAAGGGTAAATTGAACGTTTAAATAACTAAGTTAATCATGATAAAGAGTTAATTAATGACTCCGCATTTTGAATTTTGGGATTTTTCCCCTGTTTTATATTCTAAAATTTCCGAAGTCCGAACTTTCGAAATACTTAAAATTAAGTGCAATTAATTAAGACTTAATATCAGTTACTAGACAATTAATTGCTTCGAAGTTTCGGGAAGTTCTTGGTTCCTGAAAAGAAAGAAATATGGTTTTTAAGAAAAGAAAGATGATCCAATTTCTCACGGAGAAAGTCTCATTTAGTAGCTTCAAGGAACATAGAAGTGAGTCATACACATATTGTCAGTTGATCATAGGGATGACCAAAATAATGTGTAACAGAATTCCCCCCAAAGTATGAAGTTGGAACA
Organism: Picea engelmannii; assembly: GCA_009831015.1. Classification (NCBI taxonomy): domain Eukaryota; kingdom Viridiplantae; phylum Streptophyta; class Pinopsida; order Pinales; family Pinaceae; genus Picea; species Picea engelmannii. The sequence continues at coordinate 4,851 of ML850991.1, forward strand.
TGTGACAGTTGAAATACTTTGTAGAGTGTGTGTGTCGAAAACAAGGAGTACATCGGTCGAGAACCTGCAAACAGTCAAGAATCTGCATAATAATATACCATTTTCTGAAGTAGGCATTCCCATACTCAGACTACAAGTGACTCTAATCATAAGCGTCAAGTGATTCATGGCCACCAAACATAGACTGTGGATCCATGTCATAATGATTCAAGATAGCCACGAGAAATGCATTGTGGATCTATGTTCTAAAAACTCAAATTTGGACATAGTTGTTGGGCTCTAAATATCTCCCAAAACAACCTTAGTTTAACATTAATTTATCAACCCGAGGATTCGTCTTTTATTTCAAGAATATTAGCAAAGTCTATGAAGATAGTTGTAGAGGATAAAATCGTGTAGTCAAAGCAAATCTGAGTTTATCAACAATCAAGTTCCTAACACATTCATTAAAATTTTGAAGCTAAAATCTATGCTCAATAGAATTGAAATTTGATCTATAACATGTTGTGAATTAAAGGAAATTAACTAAATTGTTGAATTGATCTAACTAAGAGATAGTAATTGAATTTATGAAAAATGATTAATAAATGGATCTATCAATGACTATTTAATCTGTTAGAAAGAAACAACTAAGTACTATAAATTGAGAAGGAACAACAAATGTACTTTAAACGAAAGGAACAACAAATGCTAAATTAACGAAAGGAATAGAAAATGCTAATTTAATAAAAGGAACAGCGTATGTGAAAATGAGAGGAATTGTCGATCAACAAACTACAACAATGCAAGATGGAACAACAATCGATAACGTTCAAATAAAGAATCTATCTTCTGTAATCAAACAACCCAACTGATCTATAAAAACATCAACACACTCATACATTCATCTTAACTGTTGTAAAAGAGATTTAAATCACAGAACTGAAATCAAATTGATACAATTACAAATTGAGACAATAACTCCTTTAGACTGGGCCCTCAGTCCTCAAAAGCACTGCTGCTAGAAACTCAGTATGGAAAAATGATGAAAATTCCCAAAGCTTCTATTAACTCCATAACTGGTACAACATTTACAAAAGACTGCTTGTACAAAGCAATTTTGAGTTTTGAATGCTTGGATAATTTCTTAGATTCCTTTCTATGATTCATTACCCTCTATATATTACAACGATATGGGTAATTTAATCCATCCTAAGGATCGAGAGATCCTCAGGATTGATTTTACTATTTATAAAGTTTACAACATAGAGAATCAATCTTCCTCAAAACTGCTTTGTGCCTGATCTCTTTATCTTCCAATAGCCTTCGTATCTTCAAAATATTCGAGTTTAACAAGATCTATCTATCCCTGCAATAAAATCAAACAATTCCAACCAAATTTTAGAATTTATCTAATATTATTCAATAATATTTCTAGAAGACTTTTTAATCATTTTATATCCTAATTATCTCTAATTAATGGAAAAGTCATTCAAGATTATATCATAACCCATGGGAATAAGGAGGATATTTGTACCTTTTCCTCAAATCAAAAATATCCATGAGACATAAATGGTGGATCTATGTGTTAGTACAGACTTATGAATACTCCATCGCAACCTGGATTTATATGGTGAGATACAGGGTCTTCATTTCCATCGTCCCGAAGTACAAATCTAGCCATGTGATTACAAGTGTCGAAGTCGAACAGGGTAGAAACCACTTGATTATTAGTCATTAATAGATACCGTTAACAAGTGTGAGGGAAATCACCATTGATGTCAATGACCTCCAAGGTACTCTAGTAAAATCCAACGAATGTAAATTAATGAGTTGAATTCGAACGCTCGATGGAATCTTCCAATCAGGAGCCAATGATGTGAACCCACTATTGAAAACAAGGAAACCTTCCATTGAGGCATGTATGTTCCAAGGTACTAAATGATTTATAAGTCTAATTCTCGGATAATGAGTTGAATTAAATAGGAAAAGACTCGTCATAGGAGGGCCTTAATGTATCACCCATCAATAACATGAAATATGTAACAAATTTGAAGTAGATTAGAGTACAAAGTGATTCAGAACTAACTCAAGGAAGGTCGACTTAGTAATAATTTGAGGACTATAGATGGCTGACTCAATAGAAGGCTTGTTTAGGTTGAACTTATCTTTAACATATGAACGACATGAAAATTGTGTTGGTAGAATTGACTCAAGGAGGACCCAACAGGTGGATTTGTGGATGGTCAAATGAGAGACAAATGGATTTCCCAACCTAGATACATTGATGAAGAGGGGTGTCATGCTCAAGAGAGACTTACTTCCACTAATAGAGATACATATATACATTTCTATCCAAATTTTCCCTCACCATTTCTGGGGAGTACCTCTTTATTTTTATGCAATATTGATGAGGATAACATATGCTTGTAATGTAAGCTCATCCTTTGGATGATTCCCTCAGAGTATGTTTAACAAACCCTAGGAAGGAGTGGTTCGGTCCCATATGGGCCTTTCGATACTTGTTTTACGAGTTCAAAGAAAGAAAACTTGGGGGTTTTTCATGTTTAGAGAGTCTAAAAAACACTTAAAGAAAAATCCAAAATGTCCTTTTTCGTAAATTAGTCTGACGGGACCGAAAAAGAGATAATCTACCGCTCATCAGACATTTTCTTCAAGTACTTTTATGAGTGTGGAAAGAACAAGGTCGCTCGACTATATTTTCATGTTTAGAGAGCTTGAAAAGATCTTAAAGGAGAGTCCATAGGGTTCAGTTTTCATATTTCCATTATGAGTTCGAAAAAAGCGATAAAAGGTTACTTGATTACATTCTCATAGTTTCACGAGCGTGAGAAAGAATAAAGACCATGCTCGGATTTTTTCCTAAAAAACCCTAAAAGTATATATACATCATAAAAACACGCAAAAACAACCAAAAAGGTGATCCATATCAAAAGTTTGGTCATCAGATCTCTCAACCTGCAATATCGACACTTTGAAAAGTTCATTAGGTTTATGACCTAGGTGAAAATATTTAAAAATTAATTTAATTTGAAATTAAAATGGTAAAAATAAATAAAAATAGGTCAAAACTAGTTCATTTACCATTTCATTTCAATTTCACCAAACTAGTGCCAAAAAACCTCTTTTTTCCATCAATTTTCAAGTGACGATTCTGGAGCTCCCAGTGGGAAATTTCTCAAGCTGCTTTCATGAAGTAGGCATTCTTCCTTCCCTCTCTCTTTTCATGGTAACATTTTTCAATTTTAATGGTTAAATTTTGAGTTATGGGAAATTTTCCAAGGGATATTGCGCTTTGAGATCATCGCAGGCCCTCCCTATTGTGAACTGCGACGATCCTAAATCATTGCAATGGTTCTACAGGTGGGGTGTGACGATGTCGCACTGTGGGAAAAAGGGCCCCTGCGATGACCGCAACTCAAAAACTAAAAAGAGAGATAGAGCTAAGAAAACTTGCAATTTTCAAAATTTGATAAACTAAATCATCTTTTATTGTTGTTTGGCGGGTTTTCATTGGTCATCATGCTCGAATGGAGGGAACAGTAGAATGAGGAGGAATATTACTTTGCTGAGAATGATTTGGGCACTGTCATGGCACTCTGGGAGTGTGACTTGCTAAAAAATTTCAAAGTACATGGCATGGGGGCCCAATTGGTGCTATTGGAACACTTAGTCTATATGTGGGACGTTAATGAGAAACCATTTCATGGAGGGGTGCATACACCTACCCTACAGATCAATGACATCTATTTATTGACTGGGTTATCTCGTTGAGGCTCTTGAGTGTCACTGTCGGGAAGCAGAGGTGGTGGTGAACCCATGGATTATTATGCAGCACATCACTGCGTACCAGGTATAGAGAAACATAGTGGCAAAGTTTCCATAAAGTATGTTCAAGAATTGCCTTTAAGTAGGATTCTCTATACTATCACTCGTATGGCAAGGAGTGCGGCTACTCACATGGTTTACAGATATATTTTCAGTATAATATCGATTGTATGGAGCCTCGGGTTTTCAACTGGTGTGAGGGCCTTCTAAAAAACATGAAGAAACAATTGACAAAGTGTAGGACCGATCGATTGAAACAATTCGGGTATGGATCTATTTTGGTATCCTTCTTCCTAGAGAAGGTCCTTGTTTTGTGCCTACAACATCTGGAATGGGGAATACCCCCTCCACAGGATCGTCGAATGAAGAGATGGGTAGACTTGATGGCACGTCATGATGGTGTGCCAATCGTTACATATGGTCCATCTTTCTTCCAGTGGCTAAGGGATCATCTTATCATGGTTGAGGACTATGCATATGTCAGGACTGACTTCCATGGAGATCCTAACTTGGAATTACCTTAGGTTTATCAGTGGGGAGAGATAGGTATAAAGGATTTTTTTCATTATATGTTGTTTTTGGTATTTTAATTATGAATTTAATTTTTTTTGTTATGTATCCAAGACTAATCAAGTGCTCTCAATGATGCAGATGTGGTGCCTTTCAGGCCTCCAGGATCATCTCGTATACAGATATGTGGAGAGATAGGTGTAGTGGTGGGTCCAGGGGTAGCAACTGAGGATCTCTAGGAGATCGAACAGAACCTTGAGGGATTGACCATGAACATCCCTGACATCATTGTGGACGAGTTACCTCGATGCTACCAATGTCATATAGTTGGCATGTCAGCATCCATTGGTCGATTGCTCCATCGTGTAGCATGGGCAGTCATTTTTTATAGTGAGTGGAATCCTTTATGCCTATGTATATGAAGCCATGTGCTTCACCATTTTGGTCTCAAGACACATACTTTTTGTAACTTTTGACATTATAATCTAAAACCTCTACCGGATTACTTGTCTTTAAAATGTGTGTTTGGATTTATAAATGGTGCAAATGCCTATCTAAAACATAATTATCCAATGCATATGTTAATGTGTTTAGATATCTAGGAATGTGTTGATATTAAATGTAATCAAAATGTCTTTCCAAGAGGCGAATTCTCAAGTATACCCGCAACAATGTAGGACTTCAGATGGAATAAACATTGCTCAATTGTAGCAACACTAGTTGTGAATCAAGACGTACAATTAGATGACAGATTCCAAATTACATGGCATAAGTTAATAACTCAATAACTGCATTGTATTCCTCAATATTATTAGTTGCATGACCAAGGAAATTACCGTGTATACTGATCAACTCGTCCGTAGGTGCATAGATTTCCCATGCAGTAGACGCTAGATTTTGAGTACTTCTACTAGAACCATCAACAAAGACGATATAGGGTAGTGAGAACGCTGACATATGGAAACCAAGCACAAGGAAAGGTAAGCATCTTAAAGGAAGAACAAGAAACGAAAAAAGCACACTAGATTATAATACACTAAAATACAAAGCACTCATGCAAAAATACTTTAAACACAATACTTCTTTAGGTAAATCCCATTTCTGGGTTCACCCAAAGGAATTCCATCATAATCTACCAGCTCATAAGCCCCTTTCTCCAACACTCTTTTAACGATATAAGGGCCATGCCACATGGGCTCAAATTTACCGCCCCCCAATAAGTCACGATCTTGTTCATAAAGGAGAACTAAATATCCCTAAAAAAAAACATGTGGTTTGACATTTTTTTGTATTGAGCTTTGACACGTTTCTTCTGAGTTTCTATGACTAATGCAACATCACGGAAAGTCTCGTATAATTGCATTAAATACAAGAGACGTTCTTCTTTGGCTGTGTTGTTGGGGAGAAGTTTTACATCTAGTTTCAAAGACGGGATTTCACATTCAATTGGAAAAATAACTTCAATACCATACACTAACTAGAAAGGTGTGAACCCTGTGGAAGATTTAACGGACGTCTGATAGGCCCATAATTTCGAAAAAATCATTTTGTGCCAGATCGACTTGTGAATCCCTACCATCTATCGAAGCATAGTAGTTAAAACTTTGTTGATTATTTCAACTTGGTCATTGGCTTGTGGATGGTAAGGGGTTGAGTTTTCATGCCATAAACCCAACTTATTGGTAAGCTTAGAAATCATGAAATTGCAAAAATGGATGCCATGGTCTGTGACGATGGCTTGAGGGACACCAAACCTAGTGAATATATGATTAAATATGAAAAACATTGTAGGTTTTCCCAGTATTATCAAATTTAGGCATCGCCTCGACCCATTTAGTGAAATAATACATAGCTACAATAATGCATCCATGCCCCCCCGTCCGAGTGAGGAAACTAGAGGATTCCATGAATTCAATGCCCCATTTAGCGAATGGACCTACAAAAACTACAGGATAAAGAGGAGAAGGATGTGATCAAATATTATTGTTATATGTTTGACAAGCGTGGCATTTTTGAACTACGGTAATGCAATCCTTAAATAGTGAAGGCCATAAGTAACCATCACGTAAGATATTTTGGGCAGTGGCATACCCAGACATATGACTCCAATAGGCTCTGGAATAACAGTCATTTAAATATTTCTCGGCTTCATCATAGGTTAGAAATCATCGAAATACAGAATCAATACCACGACGGTAAAGGGTATCACCGAGGATAATATATTGATGATCTTGATACCTAATACGACGATGATCTACACGAGAACGATCAGGCCAAAAAGTTTAGGTTTGGAGATAAATGATAATCTATCCATACCAGATATCATTTGAAACTGATCAAAAAGAGAGACTCATCAGGAAAAGAATATTCTTCCACAATTTTTATCTCAGTGGAGGGAAGGTCACATATCTACTCGACAAAAACCAAATATTTATTTGACTTGGCTCGTTCAAACTCAAAATCAAACTCCTAGAGAATCACTATCCATTTGGAGTATTTTCCACCTAGAAATTGTCGTGTAAGGATATGTTGCATAGGGTTGCAATAAGAAATAATCGTAGTTTTTTGCAATAAGATATAATGACGAAAACGTTGAACAGCTTGAGCAGCCACCAAGGCCAATTTATCCACATGCATATATTTGGTTTCAGTGGTCGTAGGACTCTAACTCAAATAGTAAATAACATGTTCATCGTGTGAATAATCCTCTTGGACTAGAACCTGTTGGATCATGTTGTCATTGATGCCAATGGTTTGATTATTTGGGAGATTGTTGGATCATACGTCATTGATGCAAATGGTTTGGTTTGATTGATGTCAAGTAATTGATTGTTTGATGATTGATGACCAATGTATATGCATTGATTAGAATGATAGATGTCCAAGTGGAAACCAATTGATAAAGATGGATCATTGATATGATGCATTGATGAAGATGGATCAATGAGTTTTCATTGATACATGATGCATAGTTGATATATATGATGCAGTGGTGAATTGATGAAAAGACGAATCATTATTGTATTATCATGGTTGATAAGGTGCACAAATAGATGAACTCCAAAGTGGTCCCCTTATGGTGAAGGCCCTCACGGGAAGACGCTTTATGGATTGAGTTATCCTAGAAAAATGGTTGGAGGACCCATGCTTGAATGTGGATTAATGAGATGAATATCAATGAAGTTGTTGGTGAAACTATCCTAGATGGATAGTGCTTGACATGCCATTTCCGGTGGTATGTGGAATGTCACATAACTCCTCATGGTTTGAGAGTTATGGCTCTATGAAGTTGAAGGACCCCCATATGATGGCTTGA
>ML850991.1:19946-44073 GCA_009831015.1 Picea engelmannii
AATTTTCCATTCTGTAAATAATTTGAGAAAAAGAAAGAAAAGAAAAAGAAAAAGAAAAGAAAGAAAAAGAAAGAAGAGAAAAAGAAAATGAGAAAAGAATAAAAGAGGGCATAAAAGAAATTGAGTAAAGCCCCATGCAATAACAATGACCTTGTCCATACAGTTTAAGCAAGGCCAAGTCCTTTTAAAATTGATGTTGATAGGATTAGTTAATAAGCTTGGCTAAACTGTTTAATCTTAGCCAAGCGGTTTAGGTTAGCTAGTGAACAAATTTGACGAAACTGCCTAATATTGGTCAAATAACCCTAGGGTAGAGTAATTTCTTAGTCCAACAATTTAATCTGGGCTAAATGTCATAGGTAAGTAGGTTAGAGAATAGGTTAGTTGGTTTTATTTCAATATAACATGCATGATGATCAATGTTGAACCATATCTTGGATGTTTGAAAGTTCGATGCCTAACCCCCATGGTGACAAAAAGAAGGGAAAGTTGGGGAGACCCACATAAAGCACTTATCCTAAGTTTTTGGAGCAAATATGATTTTTGTGCTAGAAGATTAAAGAAAGTGAATAGATGAACGGCTAAGNCTGGAATTAAGGGTAAAAAAAGCGCACATCTGAACGGCTAAGGCATTGGCACTCATATCCACGGCTGAGATTAAATTCTGGACCCCCCCCCCGACCATTCTGCCTTTAATGGTGGGGGGGGGGGTCCGGAAATTTTGTTAAACGTTGCGCTCAGATATACGATCTAGCGGCAGGTGCACCGATGGACAACTGACAGTATTTTTCGGACCCCCCCCGACCGGTCTATTTTTACGATGAGGGGGGGGATCCATAATGAAATGGTTTTCTGGAAAGCCCCTCCACTAACGTGGCAGGAATCTATTGCACCAGAATCCCACCACTTACCGCAAACCATCTTACCACTTACCATTTACCACTTTTCTAACATACCCCCACCGTCCCATGACATCATTTCCACTATCTTCTCCTAATGTTCCCGTCTCATAACTCTGTCATTATTTTCCCCTTGCTCACCTGTCACAGGTCCCTTCTCCATTTATGGTCCTCAATCAAACACCCTCCATGTCACTCAGTCATACTCGTCACTCATTTTTACCTTCCATCTCACGCTCCAAAGGACCCGTTGGCCATTTATTATAGGATAATTTATCTGTTAGCCTACTGGTTTGTCCCCACATGCCCAACGGGTATCCGTTTGCTCAAAACTAACCTTTCTCCTCATTCTCCCATTTCTCATCTTATCTCCACACCAGAACATTTTTCCTTGTCCTCTCTCTGATTCATTCAACAACTCAAAACCACATCCATTCCCATTAATGTTTTTGTTTGAATTGTAGGTACTTTGCAACAACGATGGTGCCAAAATACAAGAAAGAAGAAGCTGAGGAAAATCCTTTCCTCCCACATCCTGTCGACCTCGACAGGATCCCCTTAGACGAAAAAGATCATCTAATATCATATACAAGGTGTGAATTTGACTTCGTAGATTTGCAGTCATGGCTCAAAGACACTTTCTTAGATCAGGGCAATGAAATTAGGCTCTAGGAGTCTAATCTACCTCTATATATTTTCCCCCAGGTCCATCATTTCCTTGAATTTGCCCTCAAATTCCAGGCTCATTACCTCCATGACCAGAGAACCATAGTCTCGTCATCGGGAGAAACTTTGTTCTTCATCACACCAGAGGCCATTGATTAGATGATGTAGATACCCAGAAATGAATCTTCCTCCCCTTTTAATCTTGAAATCATAATAGAGTTATACAAGAAACTATCTTTCACTCAGAGAGCCCAGATTTTTGAGCTTTTCCTACCACCAGATGCTCATCTTCCCAAGTCAAATCCCCCATATCCTTCCTCCCTGCTCTCAAAAAAGGTCAACCAAGTCATTTCATCACTCTATTCTCTGCTTGGTTATTTTTCAAATAAATGGGTGGATGAACCTATATTTGGTTTTTTGTCCATTTTCTCTATAGAGGAAAGGCCCACCATTCAGTTCGACTATAGTACTTTCCTGGTGGAGAGTATTCACGAGCAACTTTCAAAATTCACTACAGAGGGCATGTTCTGGTATTCCTCCATACTATATTACATGTTCATATTCTTTCAAGCGGACAGGTTCTTTTTCTCGATGCAGAAAATGGACAAGAACGTGAAGCCGCAAGCGGTAACATCTTGGACTTCGCTGCTCAGACGAAATTCCATGGAGTTAAGTTTCAAACAGTTCATCGAATAGTTATACCACCCAGTGGTGAGCATTCTTAGTGGAATACTAGAACCAAGGATAAATGAGGAGATTCAAAGGATATTACACCTCTCAGAGATTGCAAAAACTGGAGATTGGTATCTTTACCAAAATCACACCGAGATCAGAGTATATGGATGCGAGTTAGCTCCATACAAACTGCCCAAGTATCTACCCGTGAGGATATTTTCCTTGGAGTACATAAGACAAATGATAAACTCATATGACATACATTTTGTGTCTCTGAAGAAGAAACAACAACTCAGAATTAAAGGGAAAATAGGGTCTTTTATTTGCAATAGCCGAGGCGCCGGGGAAGAGGAAGATAGACTTTTGAAAGAAATGAAGTTCGAAGTTAGTTTCTTGTGGCACTATGATCCATGTGGGATAATTTCAGAGATGAGGGTTAAGAATAAAAATGTTCCATATGTTCATATACCCAAGCTCGAGATAGAAAGGTTTGCGAATCAAATGGAGTGGGAGTCGAACACTCTGGAAGAGATAGAACAGCAGGATCCTTCAGTTACTATGTCGCAAACAACCACACCATAGGCTCCAAAGGAGAAAATACCCAGGAAGGATACTTAATCTTCTGTCACCGAAGTCTCGGCTGAAGTTTTCCAATTACATACCAAAAGGCCAAAATCCAGTCATACAACTGACACGGGTGGCGAAAAGGAAACCCAATCCACTACGACTATGAAAGGTGATCAGTCACCTCTTGTCACAAGCATCAAGCATATCATGTCTACATTTTATTCAAACAAGCCAATAGATACTTCACTAGTCGAGTAAAGGAGGACCAAAGTTGAGTATTTTCGAGAAATATGACCTGATCAAGAAGAGAAATCAGATGCTGACCAGCAGTACTTATGCTCAGTTTTGGAAACAGACATCCATGGCACAGCACAGACTATTTTCTGCATTTGATACAAAGAAGGGTAGAATGCACATGGATTTTCTGCAGGGACAGGTGTCCGACCCAAAGGCAATTACTAATTATAAAAGGGAAACGTTCGAGTTCCACACCAGAGATGTGCACCCGGCCGATCAAATGGATCTGCACAGGCAAACTGGAGAAATGGTTTTCTCCACTTTGGCAAATTCTTCTACTTCGACTTCTAAACTACAAGTTTCTTTAAGCAATGTTCAGACACAGTTGAATTTAGAAAAGATATCATCCTTTGGAAAGGATAATAGAATTAAAACGTTGGAAGAATTGGTCCTCAAGATTGGGTATGACCCCTCGAATGTGAAAGCAGTCGAGGAGATGCTTAAAAATAAAAATGTTGATATAGCATCTCTAAGGAAACAACTGAAACTGCCACCAACGGAAGATGCATAGACAAATGAGATAACTGAGACAGAAGGTGAGAAGGATGAGATGCTCAAGTTGATCATGGAGCATAACGCACAGTTGAAAGAGATGGAAGCAGAACTGGAAAGGTTAGTGAAGGAGAAGGAACAATCAACGCCTATGGAGGTCATTCCATTAAGCACAGTTCCTCTCCCAGGAGTAAGCACAACATTTGCAACAGAAATTCCCTCAGCAACTCCACTGATAGCTCTGGAAAAGATAGTAGAACTAGCAAAATCCATGGGGGAGATGAAATTGCAAGAGACAGAAATTAACAGACTTAAAAAGGAGGTTGAGGACCTTTAGGAACTTAAGTCTTCTTACCAAACTAGCTACTCCATAGAGAAACAAACATCAGACAAGCTCAAACAAGAATTGTAGCAGCTTCAAAAGCAAACAGTGGCAGGCAAGATACTTGTTGAGGCCAAGGAAAATATCTGGATGGATATCTCCAAATCCATAAATGAAATATGGCCTATGGTTCAAATCATGTTCGAGAAAAATGAACTAGTACAAAGGAGCGGGCAGGCTATTGAGAAAATAAGAGGAGAGCTGGGAGAAATGACCACAGAAGCCACTGAGATCATTAAACTCCTAAATTCCAAAACAAGGGAAGAGTTAAAGGATTTGAAGATTCAAGATAGGACGGAAACCATCCTCAAAGTCAAGAGGGTTTTGACCAAAAAAGGGCTAATGCTGCAGTTGGAAAAGAAAGTCCAGACTATGGACACAGGAGTGCAAAGATTTTTCAGCAAAATCGAAGCTCTGCAGAAGAAAGGACTCCCTGGATTAAGGGTCCTAAATGAAAAGTTAATGACCCTTCCTGATTATAAACGGAAGTTGGCCACAATGGCCAAATATAGTTCTAAATTTTTGGGAATACAGGGCAGCATAACGGGCAAGGCGTTCTTAGAAACCTTGCAGCTAGACATCAGCATACAACATGAAATCCGGTATATTTTCATCTTCAAGCCAACTTTTTCCAAGTATACATAGATGGATGAAATATACAAAAGATTACTCAAAGTCATAAGTCCTAGTCAGCTACGATGGGAAGAGATATGCAATCTAATCGAGTAAGAGATGAGGTGTCCAGGTCTAGTCAACAATCCGATCAGACGAAGTCATGTAGATGACTCACCAACGGTTTTCCCCAGAAATCAGCATGAAGATTTCAACAAATCATCGACAGTTCCTGATTTTTTGTATTTTGTTGAGATAGTTAGTTAAATTTAGGATCTACCACGTCTTGATCTTTAATGATAGGTTCATATGTAATTTTGATTATAAATACTTCAAACTTTGAAGTACGAAGGGTTGATCTTTACGCCCGGTAAGCCATAAAGATTGTAATTGTTTATCAAGAGATCTTCCAGTAATACAAAGGGACGTTTCATAGGATTCTCACGTGTTATTCATTGGTGATGTTCATTTCTCTGTGTTAAATGTTTTTCTCGCTCAGTTGTCATATTGTTTTTTCTAATCTGATCTTTTAAAAGTAGCGTATGTTGCAGGATTTATCTTTGTATACCCTGTCTCTGACTTTAAAGATCTAAATGTTTGTCTTTTGACGTTATAGTGAAGAAATTCTTAAATGCTTCTTTACTTTAATTGATTTTCTCGTCTTTTTTGCTATCCATCACTTTACTGCCAAAGAATCCAGTGAATGCATTACCTTTCCCTATGAAAAGAATCTTTTTATTCCTTTTCAGATTTCTATCCTTATAATACAGACCCCATAGCCTAATGGATGCGTAAACCCAATTTCAACCAACTTTACAAAAATAAAAACAAACCATTCAATCTTATTATGCTTAACTAGCCTAATATCTCAAAGTTAAAACATATCTAAATCTTACAGAGAGATCCCTCTCTGAAATTGGTAGGGCTAGATTCCAGTTTCGAAGTGGTTGGATAAAGTTACCTCTAGAAAATTTCTTCTACCCTGACAACCTCTGGGAATTTACAGAGAGATAACAAACATCATCCATGGAAACATCATGGGCTATAGGACCAATTGTTAGGATATTTAGACACTTAGGAGTTAGTTAAGATCTACTTGGTCTAATGTGTCGTTAGGTAAAAGTGTGTTTCTTTAGTATGCATTTGTAGTTAGGAAATTCGACGGTCACAATATGTTCCTGACATAGAGTGATCCAACGGTTCATACTCTCCTCGATCTTAATGGCCATTGATCCATGGCTTAACACCCGATTGGTCCATGATCTCTATTTAAAGAGAATGGAGGGTAATTTTCTGATGATCGATTGTGAGAAACTCATAAAATCTCTCTGTAATCTTTTTCTTTTGCATTAATAAACTGCTCCAAGTTGTCGCGTTGGTTGGGGCCGTGGATGTTTCCCCGTAGGGTTTTTACCACATGAAAACATCAGTGTGTTGATCTTTGATCTGGTTATGTGAGTGGTTACTAAAGGTTTTCTTCCTATGTTGGAATACTTGTGTTTTCGAACATGTTATCAAATCTTGTTTGAAGATCCGCTCCTATTGTGGATCGAGATCGTGAAGCCGAGTTGTCTCATATCCATTTTCTATCATTTTCGTACATTTTTGGGCTGAGAGGATGGTTCCATTACATCTGTATCACTCGTTTCATTTAGGAACACTTTTCTTTTCACTCGAAAAGGTTTTCATTTTCCCAAGATACATCCATTACAATCAGATCCAGAGGTATAAAGTTTGAATACACATTTTAAAATTTTTTTGCAGAGTAGTGTTTTGGTTTTATTTCAGTTTTGTATTATTTACTTTTGGGTTTCTACTCTTTTAGATCTGTGTATTATCTTTTCCCTGCGCCCTGTGCGATCTCATAAAATTGGAAACATATAGGAAAATGTGCATCTTCCGGGTAAGCTAACTGAGATCTAACCCTTGTTGTCATCGAGAAGCGAAATGTTTTTCAACAACAACAACAACACACCCAACTGAACATTATAAAATGTTTTTCTAAACCATTTGGTTAAAAGTTGTCTTATTAAGTAAGAGGTCTTGAGTTCAAGTCTCTCTTTTGTTACTTTTTTTCAAAAAATTCATGCTAACATTGTAAAGTGTATTTCACTTCAAGTATAAAAGTGAATCACTATAAGTAGCTTTAATATTTTATTTTAGAGTTATTTATTTTGCATGCAGTTTTTATGTTATAAAGTAACTTCATTGTAAAAGTGATCCCCACTTCTCTTTATAAAAGTGGGTCACTTCATAAAACAACTTACATTATCACATGGTCATTTGGTTACCATTTATGTCTTTTTATAGAAGAACATAACTCTCACATCCGAAGTTCGTTTTTAGTGCCGTTTTTTTTTTTTTAAAACGCATAACGTTTTGATCTCTTTCCATCCAGATCATTAGTTTCAATTTTTAAATATGTATTATCTTCATATTTAATATGGATTCTACAATTAATCTCTTACTTAGCAGCACCAACTACTTCCAATGGAAATCTCATATGTAGGATTTATTAAGAAGTAAAGGATTGTATCGAATTACCTTGGGAAAGGAAACAACACCCATTGATGTTGATAAGAAATCAAAATGGGATAATAGGAATGACGAAGCACGTGGATTAATCAGAATGTCCATCTCTCCTTATTTAAGGTTCCACCTTCAATCAATTGATAAACCCAAATAAGCTTGGGAAAAAATTGAATCTGTTTTTGGTAAACACAATATTACTCGAGCACAACAGTTAGAAAATCAAGTACTAACTTTAAGTCCAAGTGATTTTTATTACATTGAAGACTATCTATCTAAGTTTAAAACACTCAGAACTTTATGTGAAGAATGTAAGATAAAGATAAACGAATATCGTTGCATCTATATTATTATTTCTAAGCTAGGTAGTGCATATTTTATGTTTGTATCTACCTTTTATGTCATGCAAGAGGCTCTAGGGGTAGCTTATCAAAAACCAAGTCTTGAGAACTTTTGTGATGCTTTAATTAGAGAGCAAGATAAGCTAGTACAACTTGGAGTGATCATCACTGCATGTACCTCCAACAAAGCCTTTGTTGTCCATTAGAAAGATAAACCCAAGAATCCCAAGAAGCAACATCCTCGCCACAACAACAAGCAATATAAGGGTCTCAAACCCACTCATACATCTTTTGCTCCTAATGGAGACAAAGGAGATAAATATAAAAATAAGAAGACTGAAAGACATTGCAACTTTTGTGGTAAAGATGGTCATGATGAGTCCAAATGTTTCAAGAATATGGTAGCTTTAGAAGCAGTGATGAAGCACAGCATCAGTATTGATTCTACTTCTTCTTCTTCTTCTCATGGATCTGCACTTTCTGCTTCTGGTTTCTCCTTCAATACAACTTCTACTTATACTTATGATAAGTGGCTTATTGATTCTGGAGAATATTATCATAGGGCTAAGGATAGAGACATATTTTCTACTCTAAATGAATGTAACACCAAGAAAATATTTGTTGGTGATGATAGATCTCTTAGTGTTGAAGGATCTGGAATAGTTCAAGTAGAAAATGGTCATTTCAATGATGTATTATGTGTTCTGAGTCTTTCTTGTAACCTTCTATCTGTATATCAAATCATTCATTCAGGTGAAGGTAAAACTGTAGAGTTTTCACCTCACCAAGTTGTAATCAAGGATCTAAAATATCCTAAGCATGTTCTTGCAACTGGAATTGTTGATGATATTACCAGGTTGTACAAGTTTGACAACTTTGGGTCATCTTTTTCATCAGTTTTTGTTGCTTATAGAGATGACTTGAGAAAACTTTGGCATCAACGGTTTGCTCATCTAAACTATCGCTCATTGTAGAAACTATGTAATAAACAAATGGTGATTGGTCTTCCTCTTGTTTCATGCAGAGATGGTGTTTGTGCCAGTTGTGTTCTCGACAAACATCATCGGGACAGTTTTGAAAAACATGCCTCTTGGTATGCCTCGGGTCCTTTGCAGCTTGTTTACAGTGATTTGTGTGGTCCACTTTCTTCTCCTTATTTTTATGGGTGCAGGTATTTCTTAACTTTCATTGATGACTTTTCCAGACGTACTTGGGTTTACTTCTTAAAACTTAAGAGAAAATTTTTTGACAAGTTTTTGGCCTAAAAGACCCTTGTAGAAAAGCAATATGGACATCAAATTCAAAGGTTAATAACATATAATAGAGGCGAATATGTGAACAATAATTTTACAAGTTACTGCACTATACACAGAATCTAAATGCAACACATTGTTCCATATACACCACAACAAAATGGTGTTGTTGAGAGAAAGAACCACACATGAAAAGAAATGAATAATTGTATGATCCAATCTAAGGGATTAAGTATAAAGTATTTGGCGGAAACCATCAACTATGAAAATTACATAGTAAATTGCACTCCCACAAAGGCTCTTAAAAATATAACACCGGAAGAAGATTGGACTAAAATTAAACCAGATGTAAGTCACTTCCGTGTATTTGGCAGTATAGAATGGGCTCACATTCATGATAAGAAAAGGAAATCATTGCAACCTAAAAGTGAGAAGTGTATATTTGTTGGTTATTCTGAAGATGTCAAAGGTTATAGAATTCTTCAAACACGTTGTAATGCAATTATTATTAGAAGGGATGTTAAATTTGATGAAAATCTCTTGGCCTGGGAGCCTAATTCAACATTTGTGCCTTCTTTATCCTGTGAGCCTAATTCGACAGTTGTTCCTTCTTCGACCTACGAGCCATCTTCGATGTTTTTTCCTTCTTCTATTCTAGTTTCTTCTTCAGATGATGACAGTGAGGATGAAAATCCACCTCAACCTTCTCACCTTCCTCCAGATGAGTCCTTTGAACCTGAACCAACACCAACTCCATCGCTTCCTAGATGGGTCTATTCAACATGAGAAGCAGTTGGTGATCTTGTCGATGATCCTTCAGATCAACATTGGACACGTTCACAGTTCCAGCGAGCCTCTTCTCTTTTGGCTCAAGTTTCATAAACTCATGATCCAGAGACATTTGCAAAAGCTTCAGGTAATCCAGATTGGGATACAACAATGAATGAAGAGTATCGTTCTTTAATGGAAAACGATACTTGGGATCTTGTACCTCTTCCAAAAGGAAGAAAACTTGTCAGATGTAAATGGGTCTACAGAACTAAGTATGCCTCAGATGGAAGTGTTGAAAGACACAGGGCTCGATTAGTTTCCAAAGCATTTTCCCAAGTTGAAGGAATTGACTATAATGAAACCTTTTCCCCTATAGCCAAAATGAATTCCATATGCCTTGTTCTTGCCCTTGTTGCCTCACATAAATGGGAGGTCCATCGGATGGATGTTAAATCTGCCTTCTTACACGGATATTTTCAAGAAGAAATATACATGGAACAACCTCTTGGCTATGTCCATAAAGACTCTACCCTTATTTGTCACCTTAAGAAATCTCTTTATGGTATCAAGCAAGCTCCCCAAGCTTGGTATGCCAAAATGGACAACTTTCTTATTGCCACTAGATTCTCTAGATGCCATTCTGATCCTAATGTCTATACCAAGAAAGTAGGAAGCCATCTCATAATCATTTTCCTTTATGTTGATGACCTTATTCTTACTGGTAGTGACTCAAAGATTTTAAACCATGTGAAAACCAGCCTTAAGAAGAAATTTGAAATGACAGACTTAGGTTTTTTCAACTATTTCCTTGGCCTCCAAGTTTTGCAAACCAATAAAGGAATTTTTCTTTCCTAGTATAAGTATGCTTGTGACCTTCTTCATCACTTTCAGATGGACGATTGTAAACCAACCGCTTCTCCCTTCCAGTCTGGAGTCAAGCTTACTGCCACATGTATTTCTCCTGAAGTTGATGCCACCCTGTACCGTCAGTTAATTGGTAGCCTCTTATACTTGACTCATACCTATCCTGATCTTTCCTTTGTTGTTGGTCTTGTTTTCCAGTATATGAAAACACCCCATGAAAGCCATTGGAAAGCAACTAAAAGGATACTTCGCTATGTTCATGGTACAGTTCAGTTAGGGATACATTACAGTTCAGGGGGGACTCCTTTATTGGTTGGTTTCACTGATTTAGATTGTACCGACGACCTTGATGATTGGAAGTCTACTCCAGGCTATGTTTTCAGCCTTGGTTCAGGACCTGTCACTTGGGCCTATAAGAAACAACGGGCTATTGCACTTTCTTCAATAGAAGTAGAGTACCAAGCAACGGTAAATGCAAGTCAAGAAGCCTTGTGGCTTTGACAGATCCTTTCAGAGTTTGGATTCCAGCAAGAGCATCCGACCAGCCTTTGGTACAACAATCAAAGTGCCATCAAGCTCACCAAGGACCCAGTTCAACATCAGCATAGAAAACACATCAATATACACTTTCACTTCATCATAAATCTCATTCATGATCAAGTTATTGAAGTTCTCTTTTTCTCTACAGAATATCAAGTTGCAGACATTTTCACAAAGTCTCTTACAGAAGCGAAGTTTTCCAAACTTTGATCTATGTTAGGAGTTCAGGAAGTTTTCATTAAGGGGGGATAGGATGTAATTCCGCCTTCCTTCTCCTATTGTGTCACCATTGTAAATCCTTCAATCCTATCCCAAGTTGTTCTTAAGGGGGGATGTTAGGATATTTAGACACTTAGGAGTTAGTTAAGATCTACTTGGTCTAATGTGTCGTTAGGTAAAAGTGTGTTTCTTAGTGTGTTTATTTAGTATGCATTAGTATGCATTTGTAGTTAGGAAATCTGACGTTCACAATATGTTCCCGACATAGAGTGATCTGATGATTCATACTCTCCTTGATATTAACGACCATTGATCCATGGCTTAACACCCGATTGGTCCATGATCTCTATTTAAACAGAATGGAGGGTCATTTTTCGATGATCTATTGTGAGAAAATCTCTTGTTAAATATCTTTGTAATATTTTTATTTTGCATTAATAAACTACTCCAAGTGGCCACGTTGGTTGGGGCCGTGGATGTTTCCTTGTAGGGGTTTTACCACATGAAAGCATCGGTGTGTTGATATTTGATCTGGTTATGTGAGTGGTTACTGAAGGTGTTATTCCTTTGTTTGAATACCTATGTTGCCGAGCACCAATGAGTGATTTGGTAAACCACTCAGCCAATAATTGATTAGGAAGGGGAATTTTCATTAATCATCACCTCCTCCTCCACTCGTGAATATGATCTGAAATGTGAGTAGAAGAGAATTGTTTAAATGAACTCAAAATTTTGGTTCCTATCTCATATCGTATCAGTAATTGTTAATGTGTCAATAAATCCATAGCTAAAGTGTTGAAATAATTGAAGAATCCTCATGGAAATTTGATATACCATTTGGCAGCCGAACCTGTAAGAGTTCGTTAGAAATACATAATTGAATGGAGTCATACATCAAGGAGTTGGATGAACACCAAAGATGAAATTTCATGACATGATTGTTTGGGTCTTCTCCTGATCGAGTGTCAAACTTAGGAATGACTCATGGTAATTTGGCAGGTATAACCATCCAATAAGGAGAATGCAAAAATAGGATCATTCAAAATCCTAGATAAATATGGTAAATCCAAAGTAGCTAGAAACAACAATTGTTTGTTCACTTGAGGAAACTAGTAATTTTGGGGAGGAAATCCCATAGGTATACCAGTAGGACCATAATAAATCTATAAATAGTTATAGGGTCCTATCAAATTCGATGGTGGAGGGTTTTGATTCAAATAGCCAACCTTTGTTGGTTGATTTGGCATGCTACCTTGGAAAGGAGCATTAGATTGAAAATCTTGACCCCAGGTAGGATTTACAGAGCCTGGAAAAGGTTTCCCGGGATTAGAGGGTACAAAATTATTTAATTAAGTATTTTCCCCCCCAGGCGGTTGTTGATTTCCTTGGAAAGGAAAATTCCAAGGTTGAGTTTGTAATCCAAGTATATACTATTTGTAAACTGGGTTATGATGCCCAACTTGGGGTTGCGCCCGAACTTGAGGTTGACCTCCAACAAGAAGTTGAAAACTAGAAGTACCAGAATGACTTGTGCCTCCATGTTGATTGGAGCTACTTGGGCCAAGACGATTAGATCCTCCAGGTGGTGGAGGAATGATAGGCCCTCCAAATAGAACTTGGGTAGGTGTGGGAACAAAACCACTAGAAAAATTATACCCAGGTGGAACAAAAAAATTAGGTCCTCCAGATGGAACCTGGGTAGGATTACAAATAGAACTATTAAGAGAATTATACCCAGGTGGAAGTGAGTGATTTGATCTAGGAGAAAGTGGATTTCCAATAGGAGCTTGATTTATTATTTTACTTATGTCATAAATAGGTGTAACTTGTGGGACTGTGGTAGAGCTAGTGAGCTAGAGAGGAAGGATTGTATGAGTACCAACCAACAACTGCTCTGAAACCGTAAAAACATTACTTTTTGTGCAAGTAAAATTATCTAAAGGTATTGTATAAGTAGTGGAAGTAACGGTTGTATGTGAGGACACAGTTTAATTTGGAATCATTCCTATTTTATCAAAAATATTGTGTCCTGACGAGGTTCTCCAAAAATAACGGACGGGGACTAAACTAGGATTAAAAATTCTAGCAATATAAACCTGAGTTCTAAATGATTCACTCTGAAATGGTGGATCATCCACACCGGACTCTGCGTAAGGTCTAGTAGGTATTCTAGTATAGGCTTCAGCAATAATGTCCCCCGAAGAGTTTATTCGAAGAAAAATTGGATCTTGTATAACATTCAATAACGGATTTACAGGAAGTGTTGATTCTACCAATGGAGTAGAACTCCCTATCTCAGAGGACACATCGTTATTGACTACTCCTTCACGAGAAGGACCCTCTGGTGAATTAGGAATCAAAGGAGCATATTCTTCCGGCTCTTCCAAAGGTAACCCTTACATCATACGTGAACGACAAGGTCCATTGTTTGCCACACCGAATAAAGAATTAAATAAATCTATGGCCAACTAGAGAAACAAACAACACTTCACTAATAAAATCCAAATATCAAGCATGAAAACAATCCTTATTATTTTTAAATCACTAGTTAGTGATGAAATCCAACATCACGAGCTCAAGACAAGAAAGGTCTGAGATAAAGTAGGTGGAAAAGTTACGTTGATGACTTGCTTAATGGACTTACACCCTGGTGCAAGCTCCCACACATATTCATGGTTATACCCTCCAAGGAGCCCGAGTGAGATTGGCCAATGTCGATTCTAGGTACCATGAAGAATTTCCCCTCCACAGTCACCTCGTGTAAAGACTCTAAAGAGATAGGCTACTAAGGTTACCAATTACGACAATGATGCTTGGGGAAGCAGTCAACAGTCCAATCCACACGCAAGGGCAGGGTATCTAAGCCCAAAATATCCTTGAAAAGGTCCGCACAGGATTTTCTTCTCAAGTGACCCCCAATAATACGCACAATATCTACACTAAGACCAACAAAGTAGGGTGACTAACTTTGTTGTCCCTAATCTGACCTCGTGAATGACCCTTGTGTTAGAAGGCTTCCCAGAACAAAATGTAGCAAGTGGATTTAAGTCTCCCTATCACAAGATACTATTGTGTGTTTTGATTATTTGGAGAGTATTCCTCACAACCTATTCCAAAGCATTATCCCTAGCTAATGTTGGTGTATAAGAGTTCTAGAAAATAAAAGTTACTATATAGATTTTAAAATTACATTGAATTTTAATGGTTGTTTCTTAACTCAAAAAGGAAGTGGAGATGAAACTGATGAAGTGTTTGACCTTGACCCAACAACATGCAAAGAGAGATGAGATGTAATATTTTCATTCGATGAACTCTAATTACATAAGGGAGAAGGTTTCCTTTTTCCAGAATACAACAAGTTACAAAACACAATTTTGTCAATCTTCGAACGATCTTGATGCCAACCAATCAAAGATATCAATTTTTCCAATTTTCTCTTTTTAAACAAATATTTGAATGAAAAAATTTATTCTAAAGACTACCAATAGAAGAAAAAACTTCAATTATTTTCTTTTCAAATAAAAAAAAAATATCTAATTCAAAAAGAAAAAGTTGTCCAAGAAGATGAATACACTCACAACACAATTTCCCAAACTAAACTCATAATGCAACCAAAAATGTAAAAGTAAGAAAACTTATTTGTCTAATGCAATAAAAAATCGTTTCCCTATCAACAACAATACAAAACTCAAAAAAGATCAATAACAACTTATCTAGCAAGCACTCAGGGATGAAGCCTCAAGATTATACCCTTGCAATAAGAAGTGAAATGTAAAACTATGAAGCTTATGAAAAATACTCTCAATACTTGAGAAATGATCAAATTCAGGCTAAATATGCAAACCAAGCTACAAATAATCACTCAACAGGACGAAAAAATCACCCCAACAAAAGTCACTAAAAAAAATTCCTACAAGAATCATCGCATGATGTAGACGAGCACAGTGCAACGATCAAGGATAGTTGCATGCGGTTGGAAATACACAGTGCGATGTCATCACCCTATTTTTCACAAGCAAAGTGCAACAATGACTGAAAATAAAGGGGAAATGAATAGAGGACATAATTTCTCCATGAACTTTCAGGACCATGGAGTCAATATGGATCACCCAAAGACTCAGAGAATTAAATTAGCCAAAAGAAGGAAAGAAAAAAGAAAAAAAGAAGAAAAATCCAAAAGAGGACGTTCCCCAGTGGGGTCGCCAATTTTTTTAGAACAAGACAGAGTAGGATACAAACTAATCTCCCTAACTTCAACAAGAAATTAGAACAAAATAGAGCAGGATACAAGCTTCTCCTTAGATTTCATTGTAATGTAAACTAGTTTAGAGAGGGACAAATGAAATACCTTTTAAACGTCGTTTGATCCTTGCTAGGGTCACTATTTCTCCATCTTTCGATTTGTGGGATGTTGAACCTATTAATAAGCACAAACCAACAAAGAGAGAGAACAATGATATATATATTCCAATGAAGCCTGTGTATAATATCAAGGAGTTATACAATAAAAATGGAGACACTTTTATAGGGAAGAAATGTATCATTGCATTATATTGATGAAAGTGGAGAATACAACCTATGCCTTGATGTTGCAAGGTCCCTTGCAATGGCCCTTTGCTTCAACACACACACACCTTTTCTCCAATGATTTTGATGAATATTATTCACAGCCTAACTTGGAAAGCTAAAGCAAATCTATCACATGTACAAACTACAGTAGAATTCTTCATGCATAAGCTAGCCTAGCCTTTCCCATGAGAGATCCCTCTTTATATAGGGCAAAAGAGGGATGGATGAGGATATTAGGATGATCCCACTAAATCAGAGAAGTGAGTAAGATCCAAATCGATCAGAGGCCACATCATCTTCTAGAACATTCCATTCTAGAACTTTCGTGAATTTCACCTTTTTCTCTTATTTGAGCATCGTCGCACCCTATGAAAAAGCTGCCTACGGTGACATCGCAGTCCATTTTGGTTCAACATGCGATGATCCAACATCGTCACACCCCATGCACTTAGAAGGGTGAGACGATATCCTTTGATATGGTTTTTAAGAAGAGAAAGATGATTCAATTTCTCATGGAGAAAGTCTCATTTAGTAGCTTCAGGGAACATAGAAATGATTCATACACATATTGTCAATTGATCACATGGGTGACCAAAATAATTTGTAACAGTATGAAACAAGATGTTCGCAATTTTTTGGCAGAATGTGATGGTTTTCAAAGCAACAAGGGAGAAACATTCAAAGCTCCTGGAACACTACAACTGCTTTCGTTTCCACCTGTTATTTGGAGGGATATCTCTACAGATTTTATTGTAGGATTACCTAAATCAAGAAATAAATCAGTCATCATGGTGGTAGTTGATCTTCTTTCCAAGTATCCTCATTTCTATGTTCTTCAACACCCATTTACATCCTCCATTGTGGCTCAAATTTTCATGGATCAGTTCTTCAAGCATCATGGCATGTCTCATTCTATTGTTTTTTATCGTGACCCAACTTTCACCAGTAATTTTTGGAAAGAACTGTTCAAGCTACAAGGCACCCAATTGCATCTCAACACATCTTATCATCCCCAGATTGATGATCAAACTAAAGTTGTCATCAAATGTTTGGAAACATATTTGAGTTATTTTGCATCGGAAAGGAAAAATCAGTGGGCTCAATGGTTACCACTAGTTGAATGGTGGTACAACACTTCTTACCATACAACTACCCACATGACTCCTTTTGAAATGGTATATGGAAAAAATCCACCTTCAGTTCTCTAAAACTTTCCAGGTGTCTTAAAGGTCCAGACGGTTGACCAAATGCTTACAGTTCAAGAGGATATTCTTCGTACCCTCAAAGAGAATTTGGTCATGGCCTAGAATCGCATGAAGAAACAAGCAGATCAAGGTTTCTCTAAATGTCAATTTGCAGAAGGAGATAAAGTGTTTCTTCGACTGCAACCTTATAAGAAAATTTCCCTCAAGGATGACCATTTTCAGAAACTGGCACCCAAATTTTATGGTCTTTATACCGTTCTCAAGCATGTGGGACAGGTGGCCTAACAGTTAGCTTTGCCCAATCATTCTAAGCTCCATCTTGTTTTTCATGTTTCCTGCTTAAAGAAGGTGATTGGACCTAAGTGTCAAACTCAATCCAACCTTCCCAAGTTGGACAAAGAAGGCTCCATTTGGCTACAACCACAAGTCATTTTGGACCAGCGTGAGCATTATCTGTGTCAACGCACCATCAAGGAAGTGTTAGTCTAATGGAATGATACAAATACAGCATATGCCACTTGGGAACCAACTACCATTCTGCATCAATTTCCTCATCTCAAGCCTTGAGGACAAGATTTTTTTTAAGGGGGAGGACATGTTAGGGACCTAACCCCTCACGTAGGTAGAATAATACATTTCCATGTAATAAAGGTCAATATTAATAAGGAATACCAATAAGGAAGAATAATTCGAAATGTAAGAATACCTAATAGAAGATTTCACTTCTAGAAGGATCTTCCTCTAGATTGTTCTTTTGGATAGACATATTTAGTATAAATATGAGTAGAGGGTATGAGAAGTTTTGTCTTGGATATTATTGTAATATATCTCTTGTTTGTTGTAGGTTTCCCCCTCGAAGAGGCAAGTGAACATTGCTCTCAGTAATCAAATTGCTCTTTATGGTGTTATTTTGGTATTATTTTGGTATTATTGTGGTATATTTCTAGTTATATCATTGTTTATATTCCATTTCTAGCTAATTATTTATGTTCTTCATACTATTTAATATTTGGAATATTACATACAGGGGGGAATTCCCATGGATCCTCTACACCAAGAGAAATTCTCAGTGCTCATATATTTTTTTAATGAATCTACAATATTATTCAAAGTGTCCACCTTCATCAGCAACACTTTATTTTCTTCAACCATGTCTCTCAGAAAGTGATATTGAATATCAATATGTTTTGTCATTGAATGATAAGTTGGGTTCTTTGCCATAAAAATTGCACTCTGACTGTCACAATCTATCCTTACATCTTTTTGTACCAACCCAATACCTGAACACAATATTCGTAAAAATACTACTTCCTTACTTGGATGATTGGATGCCGTGTATTCATCTTCTATAGTTGAAAGTGCCACTACAGCCTGTCTTTTTCTCATCCAACTGATTTCTCCTTGAAACATGTTAAACACATACCCACTTGTAGATATCCTACGATCCAGATCTCCAGCCCAGTTTGCATCCACAAATCCATGTATGTCCAACACTCTGTCTAATCATGTTCTTCCTTGGCAGCACAATCCATAGCTAGCAGTGCCACACAAATACCTGAAAACCCTTTTTATTGTTGTCCAATGCTCCTTCCCTAGTTTTGACATATACCTGCTCAAAACTCCCACTATATGTGCAATGTATGGTCTAGTACAGACCATTTCATACATCAAACTACCAACTACACTCGCATATGGAACACAAGACATGTCCTCCTCCTCTTCTCGTGTCTTGGGACACTGATCCACAAATAAATTTACACCAATAGGAATAGGGACCTTGACCGGTTTACATTCCTACATATTAAACCTATGCAATAGTGTCTCGGCATATTTTCTCTGATTTAACCAGAGTTTCCTCTTTTTTCGATCTCTTTTAATTTCCATTCCCAAAATGAAATTTTCAGCACCGAGATCCTTCATGCCAAATTTAGAGGACAACTGATTTTTTACATCCTGGACAATCTTCTTGTTGTTTCCTATCAACAACATGTCATCCACATACAAGACCAAATAAATCAAATGATCACCAATTAATTTAAAATACACACAGTGATCCTCTTTGCTTCTTGTGAAGCCAAGTCTCAGCATGTAAGTATCAAATTTTTGATACCACATCCATGGTGATTGTTTTAAACCATACAAGGACTTTTTCAGCTTGCATACCAGATCCTTCTTTCGCTTCGCAGAAAATCCTTATGGTTGCTTCATATAGATTTCTTCTTCGAGATCCCCATGTAGGAATTGTTTCTTCACATCCATATATTCTACCTCAAAATCAAATGCTGCAACAACATATAACAAAAATATTATACAAGTTAACTTGGAAACAGGAGAAATAATATCACCAAAATAAATTCCCTCAATCTAGGAATAACCCTTTTCTACTAACTGAGCTTTGCATTTCTCCACTTTTCCTTCTGCATTCAGCTTCTTTTTAATTGCCCATTTTCTTCCAATGGGTTTTCTTCCATTTGGAAACTCCACTAGATCCCAAGCCTAATTATTATCCAAGACTGCCATTTCTTCATCAATGGCCTTTTTCCAGGGTTTTTCATCCTTTGAATCCACTACCTCCCTAATAGTTCTAGGATCATCATCAGTAATAGACAAAGCAAAATTTGAACAGAAATCAGATGGAGTATACCTTTCTTGTAGCCTTCTTTCTTGAACCGGTATCCTCAATATTGGAGTATGAGGATCGTCTTCTTCTTATTCTTGTTCTTCTATAGAGTCTAATTCATCATCCTTTAAATCAAACTCTATTTTCTTTGGTTCTTCCTTACTTGGTAGAAATTATTGTTTAACAACATCCTTCATTTCTCTAAATACCACATCTCAGCTACAAACAACATTCTTAGTTTCTGGGTTCCAAAGCTTATAACCTTTGAGACCTTTTGTATACCCAATAAAGATACACTTTTCAACCTTCTTATCTAGCTTACTCATGTTTTCCTTTGGAACATGAACATAGACCTCATAGCCAAATACCTGGAGATGTGTGAGAGAAGGTTTCTTACATGTCCATACCTCTTTTGGAGTCTTTCCATCCAGTTTTGATGAGGTTGATTTGTTGACCATGTAACATGTAGTACCCACTGCCTCCACCCAGAATTCTTGCCCTAACCCAACACCATTGAGCATGCACCTTTCTTTTTCCATCAGCGTCATGTTCATCCTTTCTAAAACTCCATTTTTATAAGGTGTATATGGAGTAGTCTTCTATCTTGATATACTGCACTTCTTACTGAATTATTCAAATTCATTCCTGTATAACTCTCCGCCATTATTTGTCCTCGACACCTTAATTATTTTCTCTGTTTGATTCTAAAAAAGAGCCTTAAACTCTTTAAACTTATCAAAGAATTCAGATTTATTCTTAAGGAAATATATCCAAGTATTCCTCGAGAAGTCATCTATAAATGAGACATAGTACATATATTTTCCCAATTATGGAACCGACATATGTCCAAACACATCACTTTGAACTAGCTATAAAATTCATTTTTCCCTCATTGCATCAGAAGGGAATCTTATCTGATTTTTCTTCCCATATACACACTGTTCACATAAATCAAAATCTAGAGAGAAGTTAGACATACCTTCAACCATACCTTTATTGTGTATTAGTCAAAGACCCTTCTCTCTGATATGCCCCGGTCTTTGATGCCACAACATAACCTTTTCTCCAAAGACTGTCAGAGTTCTCTCTTCTTCAACTCCAGTATTAGGAACAATGGAACTATTACACCCATAACTAATAGTGATTCCTTGCAACTTATACAGAGTTCCAAACCGAAATCCCTTCAGTAGCACCATTTCTCCTCAAACCTTCTTGCAGGTTTCCTTTTCAAATATTGTTTTTACCCCTGCATCGTCCATTTTTCTTACAGAAATCAAATTTCTGGCCAATCCTGGGATGTGTAGAACAACAAGTAGTTTTCTAATACTTCCAACTATGAGCCTCAACTTGAGTTTTCCTCTACATATGATTATGGTTGTCGATTCATCACCTAGGAAAAACTTGCCTCCATCATACCTTTCATATTCATAGAACCACTCCCTCCGGGGAGTCATATAAAGGGATTCACTCGATTCAACCAACCATGCCTCATGATATGCATGTGTGCTTGAAGAAGACAAGTACACATCCCCTCCTTCTTCCTTGGAGGTCTTTTCTTCTGTAGAAGGAGATTCTTCAGATCCCTTCATTTTCTCAACTTTGGATCTACACTCCTTCATGTAGTGCCCTTCTTTTCCACATCTCCAGCCTACCTTTACAAAATTTCTAGGAGACTTAGATCTTCCCTTATACTTAGATATTCCACTTGGGAACTTAGATATATTTCTTTCCTAGGAGCGTCCTCTTGCAAATAATGCATATGTACTATTTCCTTCCATGTTCTTCCATCTCATCTCCTCTGACAACAAGGATGAGACCACTTCATCAAACTTCAAGGAATTTGTATTACTACCTATGGCCATAACCATACTATCCCATGAGTCTGGTAAAGAGAACAGTAAATTGATACACTTATCTTCATATGAAATTTTAATCTCAATAGATACTAATTGACTCACCATAGTATTGAAGGCGTTCAAATGTTCTTCCACTGAGTCTCCATCTCTCATCCTCGGGTTATACATCTTCTCTCTCAGAAATAGTTTATTTACTAGGGACTTAGACTGATACAACTTCCCCAACTTATCCCATAAATCCTTGGTTGTAGCTTCCTCTGACACATTCAGTAATATTGAATCTGAGAGACACTGTCATATTGTGCTCTTCGCCTTCCGATCCAAATTTTTCCAGTCATCTGCTGAAGTTCCTGTAGGTGCAATACCTGGATCCACCATGATCCATTGACCTCTATCCACCTACAGATATTCCATATTGATATTCCATAGCTCAAAAATTTTCCCATTAAACTTCACGATCTCCATTTTTGAACTACTCACCATTTCTCTTCACCTGAAGAATCAACACCGTAGATCTCCCACTATAACAAGGTTTATCACAGTCTAGAGCCAAACCCTTGACCACAAAGGTGTCCCACTCAATCCAATAATTTCTCTGATACCAAATGTAGATTTTAACCTTGTACAACATTTTACTGCAAACAAATTTTCAATAAAAGAATAGAAAAGATACAATGGAAAATACACACATTACACATATATTTTTCCCCTTGAATCCAAAACCAAGAAAACAAACATATTTTATATTCATTCATAATGATACATTGTTTACAATACAATATACATATAGGATCCAACGACATCCAAAACCCTAACCAAATGTGATGCGAGAGCATCGCTCCACCTCAGCATGTGCCAACTGGTTAGCACGTTGGTGCACATTCAAGGAAGGGAGAGGGACCTCCCTCTCATTTTTACTTGGAAATCTAAATTTTAATTAAGGAAATTAATGTTGTCAGGCTGGAAGAGCCAAGTTGTGCCTTCGCACAAGTTATAGATGAGGTCTCCATTAAGTGGTTGAAAGTAGGAGGGATCTGGATCTGATTCAGATCCAATTTCCACACATTGTAATCTACCTCGATAGTTAGGCATTCTGAATGGTGATTAGACACCACTAGCATAGCTTGGAGGGAAATCTCGTTGAGCCCCTCTTGTATAAATATTTGTATTGTATGCCCAGTAGAGGTTCTTGAGAGGCGATTGAAGATTAAGGAATAATCATTGTAAGCCAAGAGGTTGTTGAGAGCTGAGACTCAGTTGCAGTTTGGAATCATACATTGTAATTGACATTCCATCATTAATAGAAAAGAATAGATTCTGATGTTGAAATTTCATGTGTGATGGATGTTATTGATGAATGTCATTTATGTTTATGGTTTTTTATGCTGTAGATGCGTGTGTTAGATTTCATCTGCAGGGATAGAGATATAATCCTCTATATGAGAGTTTGTTGAATTAGTTATGGTTCTTTAGGCTAAGTGCAAGGAGTGCACGATAGAGAGTTGAAATATGTGAGAAGACACAAGGAGTGCATGTCTGAACTCTTTCAAGTCAGAGAAGAACGTGTCGGGAGGGCACACCAGAAGAATTCATAGACTCAAGGGGAGAACCTCAAGGTTATTGAACACCTTGGAGGAAAATTATGTGCAGGAGGAAGCATAGCACAGAGTTACTGAATACTCTGTAAAGCTCTTCCATAAGGGAATTGAGTGGGTGTTAGTGCACACAAAACCAACACGTTCTGGGATGTTGGGAATTTGAGGAGAACCCAGAGTTGTTGAACACTTTGAGGGAAGAAATATCTGCAAGTGTGCATTGAGTGGAGGTAAGAATTACCTTGGTAAACCTGAATTATTCATGGATACAGAACCAATACCTATGCAAGGAGTGCATCAGGCCAACACTTGGACAAGTGTTGTGAGAAGCCATCTGAAGGCTTGATCGAGTGTAAGGAGTACGCCAAAGACAAAGTGAGTTCATCTCACAAGCTCAGGAGGAAGAGCATCGAGTTGCATGGAGGGAACCAAAAGATCCTTAGAAGGATGTAGTAGAGTGAGAACCTTCAAGGTTTGAGCCGAGAAAAAGCTTAGAAGGATTAGTGCAGTCACATGCAAAATTCCTGCAAGGAGTGCAGAAAGGCTGAGAGAATTCCAAGTCTTGGACAGCGAGAAAAGTGATAAGTGTGCACAAGGAGTAAGGACTTGCCAAAGTATCTAAGGCAAGAACAATCATCCATCATCAGGATGAGACATATGGTGAAATGTTAGGAGATCTAGGAGATGGAGTTCTGGGAGACTTGCCAAGAGAAATTGAAAATATTCACGAAGTCGCGAAGAGCGGAGTGAATCCAAGCCATTGGATCTGGAATGGACACGTGGAGGAGATCCACACATTCATAGAATTGGTGCTCCAAAAGATAAGGGGAGAGTAGAGCAAAGAGACACTCGAAGGCCGAAGTCTGAATCTGATCACAACCTATAACTGTGGAAGCGATGGGGACTATTGATCCTCACGTCATTTGTATTTGCCGATTCGAAATTCAGGGAAATAGGAATTGGTTATTGAGGAAATGTCGAAGCCAAAAACCTGAAGCATGTTTCATGTTTTAGCCCTGGGTCATAGCTTGAGGTCATATTTTAAAAGGGGCCTAGCATAGAGAACTAGTGTCGTCATCAACTTTCTTCAAAGGGGCCAAGAAGAGAGTCGTAGGGGTTGATAGAGCCCACACTTTGGAGAAAGAGTGACCTGTAAAATTTTCATTGGGTTCCAG
>ML850991.1:44173-71647 GCA_009831015.1 Picea engelmannii
AAAATGACCTGGATTAGTCAACAAACCTAATTCCTTAATCGAAAATAGAAAACCATTGGCAAAAACCATCTGCCGAAAAATCACCCAATAATGGACATGAAAATCGAGGCGACATGAAAAATGAGGCAAAAATGATCAAAACATTACATTTCATAGGCACAGTGGCCTCTTTCAAGTGTTTAGGAATTGTGGCCTTTCATAACTTAACAAAATACATTATTTAATATGGGACTCAAAACTCAAGGTGTTACATCCCCTCCCCCTTATTTTGGCACTGTCCTCAGTGCATATACAAAACAGAGATCAAAATCTCAAAATTTATTCAAAACATTGTGGGTACTCTACCCGCGTGGCATATTCATGCTCCTAGGTAGCATCTTCATGACCATAGCATGTCCACTGAACTTTTACCATCTCTATAACTTTATTTCGGAGCATTTTGACTTTTCTATCCAATATTCATGTTGGTTGGACCTAAAAGTCTCCCTCTGTCTCTACCTGAATCAGATGCCAATCAATAACATGGTTAGGACCATGTACATATTTTTTTAGAAAAGAGACATGAAATACATTATGCACACTCATGGAAGTAGGTAATACAAGCATGTATGCAACTGGCCCTATTCTATCCAATATCTCAAATGGACCACAGAATCTTGTTGCCATCTTTGTAAAACTACCGAACTTTAAAGAGTTCTTCTTGGGCTTCACTTTTAAAAGCACATGCTCCCCCAATTTAAATTATCTAGTTGTCTTGTTCTTATTTGCAAAAAAATTATGTCTATCTTAAGTTGCCTTTAAATTTTTCTTAATCTTAACCATCCGTTCTTCCATACCCTTGAGCAATTCTGGCCCAAGTACAACTTTGTCTACTAGGTTGTCCCAACTCACTGCGGTAAGAATTGTCTTCTTACTACCACAATTGTTTTCTGGTAACCGAGATGTCCAACATATGGAACATTATGCATTTATTTTAATACCAAATTCCTGAGTTCTCCGGAACTAGGAACATAAATTCTATTTTTATGCATAAGTAATCCATCTTCCTTCATGTCATACTCTTTCATTTTCTATGGTACATTTTCTTGTTGTAAGATTTCTTTTACCTATAGGTAATGTTGATATGTGACAACAACATCTAAAAATTTTATCTTTAAATTTGACTGATGCATACTAACAGTTGTATCATGCATGAGACGTATTCTTCTACTAAGTGCATTAGCAAATTTATTTTCTTTTCCTTTGATATGATTGATTTCAAATTCGTATTCACTTAAACATTCCATCCATATTGTCTACCTGGAATTCAAAGTTGGTTGTTCAAAAATATATTTCAGACCACAATGATCTATTCTTAATTCAAATATCTTTCCCATGAGATAATGCCTCCACATCTTCAATGCGTGAACAATGGAAACAAGTTCCAAGTCATGTGTGGCATAGTTCCTCTCATGTTCTTTAAGATTTATAGAATCATAACCAATGACATGTCCATTTTGAGTGAGGACTCCACCAAGCCCTTCCTTACATGCATATGTACATACCACAAAACTTTCATTTGGTTCAACAATCTTTATAACAGGTGCACTAGTAAGAAATTCTTTCAATAGATTAAAGTTCTCTTCACACTTAGATGTCCATTCAAATTTAATTCCCTTATTTTGAAAATAAGTGATGGGATGAGCTATCTTAGAGAACCATGTTATAAATCCTCTGTAGTAACCAGCTAACCCCATAAAATATTTTACTTTTGAAACACTCATGGGTGTTTTCCATCTTCTAATGGCTTCAATCTTCCCTAGATCTGCTGCTATACCTTGTTCTCAAATAATGTTCCCCAAGTAATGGACCTGCTCTTGATAAAAATAACACTTACTAATCTTGGCATACAACTGATGTTCCCTCAAGACTTGCAATACCAATATTATGTGTTTTCCATGCTCTTCCTATGACTTAGAATAGACAAGTATGTCATCCAGGAATACTATGACAAACTTATCCAAGTAATTTCTGAATATGTCATTCATTAAGCACATAAATATAGTTGGTTCATTGGACAATCCAAATGGAACCACTACAAATTCATAATGCCCATACCTGGTTCTAAAGGTTTCCTTATGGATGTCTTCTTCTTTGATTCTTACCTTCTGGTACCCTGAACTCAAGTCTATATTTTAAAATATCTTTGCTCCTCTTAGCTGATAAAAAAGGTCATCAATTCTTGGTAGAGGATACTTGTTCTTTATGGTGGAATTATTCAGTTTTCGAAAGTCAATACATAGCCTCAAAGTTCCATCCTTCTTTTTGACAAAGAGTATTGGTGTTGCCCAAGGTGAAACACTTGGACGTATGTATCCTTTCTTCAAAAATTATTCCAACTGCATTTGTAATTCTTTTAACTCTGGTGTACTCATATGTAAGGTTTTTTTGACATCGGGGCAGCTCCTAGCACTAAATGAATAGAGAAATCTATTTCTCTTTTTGGTGGAAACCCTGGTATTTCTTGGAATACATATTCAAATTCTTGTAGTACAGAGAAATCTTCACATCTTGGCCCCTTTGTCTTTTCTGGCTCTTCCACATGTGTTGCATACAATTGATAGCCTTTTCTGAAACATCTCTTCAGATGTAAGGATGAAATCAATCTTATAGATATGGGTCTTGGAACACCTTTCACAGTTTTATGTTTTCCTTCTTCAACGAGACATGTAAATGTATTGTTATGACAATCTAGGACACCATGATGCTTTTCCAACCAATCCATTCCAATTAGAATATCATAAGACCCCAATGGTATGATATTTAGATTAGCACTAGTATTCACACCATTAACACTTATGGAACAACCTCTGACCATATCATGGATTCTCCTTTTGGTTCCAGTGGTTATCTTAACCAAAATTTATTTTCCATGCTAACTTTTCTCCAAATGTAACTATCCACTATTTTAGGATCAATGTAACAATGACTTGCTCCTAAATCAATTAAAATAGAAACAGGATGATTTATTATCTTACCTTCCACCTCGATCATATTGGATTGGTACTCTTCTTGTCGATCATCTACGGCTGCATAAATCCTTCCCATGTCTTCTATTGTTGTATCATCTTGGATGTTGTGCACGGTCTTCACTTTGTCCTTTTTGTGGAAATCCTTGTACAGGTGATCTTCTTTGCATCCCCAACATTGGATTGGTGGTATTCCTCTTTTTCCCAAGGAGTCTTCTTTCTTGGATTCATCCTTAGCATACTGGTCTTGATGTTTTTTATTAGGTTCACTTTTGTTGAAAGGAGGTTTGAATCCCTTCTTCCTCTGATCAGACTTCTCCTTCTTCTTATCCTTCCAAGATTTCTGCATGGATTATTTGCCCTTAATATTGGAGCACTTTTCAATAAATACTTCAAGTGTTGGAAAATTCTTTCATAATCTGATGTCCACTCAAACTTCACACCCTTATTTTGCAAGGATGTGATTGGGTGTGCAATCTTTAAGAATCCCTCAATAAATATTGTGTAGTAATATGAAAGTCTCATGAATGATATTAACTCATATACATTCCTTGGTGTGGGCCACCCTTCAATGGTCCTTATCTTTTCTAGATCCACTATTATCAATTCCTTTGAAATGATATGCCCCAAATAATGAATTTTCTTCCGGTAGAATGAGCACTTGATCAATTTGGCATACAAATGATGTTCCCTCAATACCTGTAATATCATATTCAAGTGTTGCTCGTTCTCATCCTCACACTTAGAGTATATAAGAATGTCATCCAAGAAGACAATGACAAACTTATCTAACTAATCCATGAAAATACCATTCATTAAACACATGAAGACAGTTGGTGCATTTGATAACCAAAATGACACCACTGTCAACTCATAATGGCCATAGCTTGTTCTGAAGGAAGTCTTGTTGATGTCTTCTTATTTAATTCTTACCTGATGATAGTATGA
This sequence comes from Picea engelmannii, assembly GCA_009831015.1. NCBI lineage: Eukaryota > Viridiplantae > Streptophyta > Pinopsida > Pinales > Pinaceae > Picea > Picea engelmannii. The sequence continues at coordinate 48,130 of ML850991.1, forward strand.
CCTGAAATCAATATTCAAGAATATTTGTGTATCTTTCAGCTGATCAACGAGGTCATCTATCCTTGGAAAAGGATATGTTTTCTTCACATTTACCTTGTTCAACTTCCTAAAGTCGATGCAAAGTCTCAATGTTCCATCATTTTTCTTCACAAATAATATTGGAGCACCCCAAGGTGACACACTTGGACATATATACCCCTTCTTTAGAATCTCTTCAAGTTTTATTTGTAATTCTTTCATTTCTGGTGTACTCATCCTGTAAGGGGTCTTAGATACTAGAGTTGCTCCACGCATCTGATTGATGGAGAAATCAATATCTCTCTTGGGTGAAAATATTGTTATTTCTTTAAATACATATTCAAACAATTTTAAGACTATGTAATGTTCAATATTTGGCACCTTATCTTTAGGTGTCTTTTCCATATCTGTTGCAAATATTTGACACCCTTTCCTATAAATTTTCTTCAGCTTCAAGGTTGTAACTTTTGTGACAATTACTTCTCTAGGAATTCCCTGTATTGTCCTTAAGTTTTGTTCCTCATCCAAGAAAGTAAATTCCTTATTATAATGGTCAAGGACAACATGATGTTGGTCTAACCAATCCATACCAATTAGGAAGTCATAGGAACCTAAAGGTATGATGTTCAAATCTTCCTTGGTGCGCGGTCCATTCATGTCCATTGGGCATGCCTTAACCATCTCATTAATTTTCCTTTTAGCTCTTGTAGCCAACTGCACCAACCAATATTTTCCAAGATTTCTTCTTGGAAATTGAAATCTTTCCACCATATTAGGATCTAGATAACTATGACTAGCTCCTGAATCAATTAAAATAACAATGGTTTGGTTGTTTATCTTACCTTCCACTTCAATCATATGTGACTAAAACTCAGCTCGCTTTTTATACAGGGTTCCGTAGATCCTAGGTACATTTATTCCCATGTCCTCCATTGTATAGACTTGTTGTACATTATGAAAAGTCCTCATGTTTTCACCTCTATGAGGGAAATATCTATACATATGATCTTCCCCACAACCCCAACATTGAATAAGTGGTTTCCTTGATATTTTCCCCATTGTCTTGGTCATTCTGGTTTCTTTAGGAGTTGGTTGTCCTTGAGAACTATTTTTGAATAAGGGGGGCTTAGCTACCTTCTTACTCTATTACATATTTCTTGTCTTCTTGTCTTCCCAAGCCTTTTGGAAAGTTGGTCTTCCTCTATGATGGTCATAAATTAATTTATCCCTTCTTATAGTTTCCTCTAGTGTCTTAGGATCATCATATTGTATCTTATCACTGATCAATTATGGAAGCCCACTCAAATACCTCTGAATTTTAACTTGCTCATCCTTGATGAAAGAAACATACTTCAACAGTTCTAAGAATATCCTTTCATATTCATATATTTTCATACTCCCAAGCTTGAGTTCGAAGAACTCCTTCATTTTATTATCATAGTATTGTTTGGTTAACTACTTCGTTTGAAATTAAATTTTTAATTCCCTCCAAGTAACCTTCTTCTCATCAATGTGTTGCACCGGCACAAATTGGTCGAACCAAATTGATGTTTTTCCTTTGAGATGATAGACGGAAATTATTCCTTATTCTTGTGAGGAGTAGTTATGTAACTAGAATTACTTCCCCGTGCCCAATAGTCAGGTCTCTTCATCCCCACCCTTCTTGTTCTCACCATCAAATGTAGGTGGTTTGATTTTATTCATTTCTCCATATAGCTCATCCACCCCAAACCTTCTCTTATGCTTCTTGACAGGATATGGACTTGAAATAATATGTTCCATCCTATTTGAATGCCTTATGGATTGATGGTTATGACTGCTAACACTTTTTGTTCTTCTCCTCTCATCATGAGATCCGTGACTCCCTGATTTGCTTGACTTAGTCTCCTTATCCATATTATTCTTTATTCTATCTAAGCTCTTCATTAACTTGATGTTGAATCCTTCTTCTTATTCCTTTCCTTTCATAAGCCTCTCATTATCATATTTATAACTTTGTACATCATTTTTCATACTTTTTATGGTCTCTAGCAAGTTCATGCTTTCCTTCTTTCCTTCTCCATGTCCATTTGAATTTGTACCTTCATTACCCATACTGACATACATCCCTCTGATCTCATCTTCATGGTTGTAATCCCTCTGTGCATATTCTATTCCTTCCATTCTTTTGAACTCTCTATTTATCATGTTTTGATATGAATTTTGTTACTCTGCAAAATGTGCAGGCACCAAGATTTGTTAGATTAAAGAATTTAACAAATTCATGAAAATTATGTACAATTATGTTCCAATAATGCTTTAGAATTATTTTTTCTGGTTCCTTATGAAATTAACTACCTATATTAATTTTCTAGGTGGTATCTGAATTTCTTTGTCTAATACCTGTCCAATGACTGTTCCCTTTCTCAATTCTAAGTCTTGAGAAAAAAGTTATGGCCATTTGAATATAATCCATGAATTCCTTTTATTCACACCTTAACCAAGTGCATATCTGAAATGTATTTATGCTTATTTGTACCTTCTCTTATGGATTTTTGACAAGATCCCAACTGGGTTCCTTCATCATTGAAATTTGGACAATCTGTCCAAGTTTCACCTCTTTCTGGGTTTTGGGTTGCTAGATACAGCCTGTTGAAGTTTAAGGCCAATTAGTATTGTTGGCCTTGAATTCTACATGTATCTTCTATGCCCTCTTAAACATTTTTAACATTCCTAGAATTTTAATTTATCTCCATGAATGTGTTCTATGGTTCAATATGTTTCCATATACTGCTCATGTACCTCAATCGGATTTCAGAGCAGGAAGTTATGGCCTTCAGAAGTTAATTGGGGCTTAAATTTTATTCTCTATTGTTCAAATTGTAAATCACACATCCTAACTCTATTTGACAAATGGGATACACTGTTATAAATCTATCGTTGATCTCTTTCATTTAAGTGCATAAATTTTAATGTAGGCGCATTGTTTTTGAATAGCTAATAACGTTGTTCAGGGCCTCAAAAATCCCCTGCAAAAACATAACCTTCAAAAATACAAAATATTTAACGGAAAATCATTGGTTTTCTGTTGTTGTAGACTGCCAAATCAACTTCGCATGCACTAGTTCTAAATTATACACCCATATTTAGAATGCACAAATTATACATGTACAACGCAAAAATGTAGTGCATGCACCATGCACCCATATCCAGTGTGCACAATTTTTTTTCCGCGCACCACTATCTAGTGCACACAACTTTTGTGTTGCATGCCAATATCTAGTGCGCACAACTTTTGTGTCACACACCAATATTTTGTGCACATTGCAATCTCTGCACCACACAACCCCAAGGTTCAAGGCACTCACATAGTACACCAATACTCCATGCACACCATCAAATCTACTTCCATGCAGCATGAATATTTAACGTGCATGCAATATGCACTAACATTGTGCGTGCACCAACAAATTTGGGCTGCACTCTTCCAACACTCAATGTGCATGCCTTGCACACCAATATTATGTGTGCGCCAACAACTTAGAACTGTGCGATGCCAAATTCTAGTGTGCTCACCCACACACCAATATGATGTGTGTGCCACCAATTCTTCATTGCGCAGTGCCAAAATTTAATGTGCATACCATGTGCACCATTATTTTTCGCACATTACCAGATCAACACCGTGTAGCACCATATTTTAGTGTGCACACCCACGCAACATTATTTTTCCATGCATCACCATCTCTGCACCGCACAACGTGAAATTTTAATGCACACATCCATGCACCATGATTTTTCCACGCGTCACCAACTTTGCACCGCACAACACCAAATTTTAGTGTGCACATCTATGCACCATTATTTTTCTATGCTTAGCTGATTTTTTTTATTTTTCAAAATTTTGACTCGCAAACTTCGTATTTATATCTAGCCCATACAAGTCTGGTTTTGAACGAGAATCTCTGTAGTTAAACTTCACAGGATCATTTTTATCCTGTAAACCCAATTTTATCTTTGCATAGGAATTTTGACCTTTTCCTGTAGAATTCCTCCATAATATTTGTTGCAAAAATTAGGGCTTTTTCCCAAATTCACCCAATTTTTTCCTAGGCACCATGGTTTCTTTGTAAACTCAAAAATCCAACCATTTACAAGCCTGAATATTCCCCATTAGAAATTGAAATTGATTATTTTTTATTTCTGGGTTCGATTCTTCACATTACCCATGAGATTTACCTCAATTTTACTGCAATAATTTAATCAACAAGTTGCAGACATACTCTAGAAAATAATTCTCTATGAATTTTCATTTCAACATTCTGTTAACTTGGCCCATCTAGGCTCAATGTTGAAAACTGGGCTCTGATACAACATTGTATCATCCCCAGTCACCAACTGGGCTATGCCACTTAAAATTTCTAACTCTGATACTAATTTAAATCATAAAAATACTCTTGAAATGCACAGATTCATACAAAATAATAATAGAAATATGCATGCAACATACACATGAAAAACCCATGAAAAAAAATTCATGAATATTAACATAGAACATGAATTAACACACAATTGACACTTATCTTTGATTAAAAGAACATCTAATGTGTGCAGACCTTCCACATTCCTCCCAGCCTTAGACCGCATTGTGCATAACTCTCAGCAATAGGTCACCTATGAGATGGGGATAAACTCCACCTAGGTAAAGGATTCCTAACCAGGATAAGGTATCTCAGATAGAAGGAAACTCAGTCACAGGTTCCAACTCAAACTAACAACCTACAATCTCTCATTCCCCACATGCCTGTCCTGCCCCAAGAATTGTGCCCCTTCTCTTCTCATCAATCCCTCGACTACCCCACTTCCTTTTTTGGCTTCATCAATAGGCCATATAGGAAGTCTCAGATCCCTTTAGTTGTAGTTTGGCACCTTCGAAAATTAATTCCCAACAATTCTCTCATCTGGAGAGAATTGTTCACAGGCCTGACAACCCGCCTCTTCAATATCATACGGGCTTGACAACTCGCATCTTTAGTCCAGATCCAAAGATAACCATGGTATAGGTATAGGTACAATAATAGTAGGGTACGAATGACAGTTGAGTGAGTGAAGGAATTATGATAGCATGATAGGAAAATGAACTAAGCCCAAACTATATGTATGCATGTTCCCAACTTGACACTTGTCATGTTGAGAACTTCCTTGGGACCACTTTTCCCCATCCTTAGAATTTAGGATAAAATAATTATCCATACTTTATACTTTAAGGAATATTAATATAATATTCCTTTCGTCTTAATCCCCCCTAGCTTAGCCCTTATCCTTAACTTTTATCCCCCCATACTTTTTTACATGGTTGGTATGTAGAAGTCATGAGTTTTCATTAATATTTTCATGTGACTACATATTATAATGATGGATTACTAACCATTTAACATCTGGCTCTCCATCCTAATAACCACATAGGCACTCTGGCCTCAACATACATATACACAAAGGCACTCTAGCCCAAAAACTGCACACTTACTCCATTGTATGCAAAACTTAAGATGGTGAGAACCCTTCCTTTATTGCACAATTATCGCACACTTACACAGGTATGAGATACATTATAAAATGTGCACACTCCTTTGGTATGATATTTCCACTGTTGGTTCTTACTCTTTCTTTCTACTACTTGGGTTGACCCAGGTTCATATCTGAACATGTTTCCAGCAAACCCCTCTAAAACTATCGGCCCTTCTAGTAAACTAGAAGGAAACATAGCACACAGAAGGTACTGCACAGTCTCACCCAAGATATTTCTATGGGTGATTGCAATACTTAGGTGCTTGCAGTCTAGGAAAGAGTGAGGATCTAGCATTGGATTTTATCTTCTTCATGCCTTACACTGATTACTCAATCTATTATTCTTAAGGTCCATTCATCTGTTAAACCCATACAAGCCTTCTAATAAATCTAGCTAACCAATTATGTTTGAATCAATCATTAGCAGGAATTAAAGGTGATCAACCATTAACAAAAAGTAAACATGCATTCATTCATCAAACAGTACATAGGTTTTACCATGGTTCTCCCCCTGTTGGGCTACGTCCACAAAGATCTGCCTTCTTAGGCTCTTTTATTTATAATTGTTGAAAAATATGGTGTTGCATGCACTACAATTCTAACCATACAACCAAGACAGAGGTTCCACAACCTTTGTAAGGTGGAAAAGATCACACCAGGCCCCTCATCCTGTGATCTCACCCTCAAGATCTAGTTACCTTACCCTTATATAGCTCAACAACTTACAAAAAGGTATTACAAAAGTTTCTTACAATTCAGAATTAACTTGGAACACACTTCGAACCGACAACAACCACTCGAAACCCCCGACCTAGACCTCCCAGTTCTTATTTATACTTGTTTTCCTGTTTACCATCCATTATAATCTCTTATCAACACCCTAACCTTAACATGGTTATATTTTCCTTATTGTGTGCCTTTCATTCTTTCCTGCTTTGCATGTGGCTTTTCCTTGCATGTGCTTCTTTTCTTACCAACTATTCTTCTCCACAATTGGGACTTACCTTACCAAAATTGGGTATTTCCTCAAAATAGTCCTGTGCCCAATAGACCCCAAAAACTAACATGTGGCTCGTCCCGAGCCACCTAGGTAGTGCATGCTCCCTGAACAACCTCTTTTAGGCTGTGGAACTTGTCTGCAAGTTCCCTTCCTCTTTCCTAGACCTAGGCAGCTTTTCTTGTCAGTGCCTCTACTGACTGCGTTGTGATCTCCTCATGGATCAATGTTTCTCTCTCCATGTGTGCATGTTGCATGCTCTTCTTCTCCTCCTCTAGTTGTGCGATCAACTACACTGCTTGTTCCTAGAGTGGTTCCACTTCCTCTTGTCTCTCTTGTTTTTGCCTCTGCACGGTTTTTAACTCCGCCTACAACGTCTTTAAATCCTGATAGCCTTTCAAGCGCTTTGTAATTCTCATTGTCTTCTTCTTTTGTTTAATCTCTTGGATAGTTGTGCTTTCTCTTTCTTCTTCCTAGTCCCACTATTGGACATACTCGTCCTCCTCCAGCGTTGTCTAGAGTTGTGTTGCTCGATTGAACAATTTTTCTACTGCGCTGACTTGTTTCTCCATCTTGCCTATTTGAAATCCATATTCTTTCTTCCTTTGTTCTCTCACCTCTGGAGGATTCGTGGGGTTCAGTTTTTCCTTTATATCCTCAACAGAACCATTTTTGGGTTATTAATATCTCTAATCGGTGCGCTAGAGGTCCCAACCTCCCCTTGCCTATGTTCTATGCCTGTATCTGGCTACCTCGTTATGTCTTCGACCATCCCTTCTTTCTGTTGCACGGACCCTACTTCAGGTTGTGGTCTTGGTGTGACATCCTCTATGTGCTCATTGGATTTGCCATTTTTTCTTTGAGATTCTTCATTCCTCTTAGGTTGTTGTAGGGTGACTGCGTCATTTTTTTGTCGGCCCTGTGCAATATCATGTGAATCGATTTCCATGGAAGTTGTTGTTAGAGCTTGGGCTTCTTCCTCCACCAGTGTGGGGCTTGTCGGTTCGATGCGTGGTGAGGGAATTACGTCAAAATCAATGAATCCCTCTCTCTGTGTGGTTTCCTGTTTGGCCTCTGCAGTTTCATGAGGGATTCTCACATTGTTGCGGGTTTTCCTCGTTGTTTGGCTCGGTGCACCAATATTTGGTGGTGTCATCATGGGTACTTCTCTCTTTTTACTGAATGGGCTTCGACTAGTTTGGACTTTGCACTTGTCTATAGACCTTTGATATGCACGCTCTCTTTCGCTACAAGTTTGCAATTTCACAATAACTTGTATTGTGCCCGTATTTCCCCTTTATATAGAAGGTACCATCAATGTTGTGAAGCTTATAAAAGAAGCTTCCCTGGCTGTGATTAATACAATGAACCTTGTTGAGTACGTTCCATTTAATTTCATAAATTCCACCAGTTGGCGCCTTTTTGTCGAAACCATCATTTTTCACTTTTTTATTTTCTGATCGTTGGTCCCTTTTCCAGTGCGCATAGTTTTTTAAGTGCACTATGTATTTGTTCTATGATTCCTCCTTAGTGTGCAATGTTTTGCTTTTTGTTACCCATCTGTTGTGCACATACATTTTTCCTTTTGCCGCACTGAGTCCACTTTTCTGCACACAATATTTCCTAGTAATTTTTGTATCTTTTTTCTTTTTTCTTTTTGTATTTCTTTTTCCTTATTTTTCTCCTTTTTATTTCTTTTTGTCATTTTTCTATCCTATCTTCTACTATATTACACTATGTACATGTCCTTCTTACTGCAATGTAACTTTCAAGCTTCAGGAGGTCAATTGTCCCTGTACAGTTTCAGTCGACTACCATTGATCATTCCCTTGAGTTATGTTCCCGCCAGATCATTTAGTTGTACAAGTCCCCCATCTGTGATAGTATTTACTTCATATTTCCCTAGCCAATGCATTCTAAACTTACTAGGATGTTGAAAAAATTTATTGTCATAGAGAAAGAGTAGGTCTCCTTCCTTGAAACTCTTCCTATTGATATGTTTTTCATGCAGGGATTTGTCTCTGGCTTTCTGTACTTTCTGGTGAAATCCTGCCAGAATCTTATCCTCTTCCATTTCCATTAGTTGATTCAACCTCTCCTTCACTACGTCTCTTTTTGTCATGTTGGTAATTGCTTCTACACACAGACTGGGTACCAAATATTCTAATGGTACTACTGCTTCTTGTCTATACACCAATCTGAATGGTGTATGTCTTGTCAACTTCTTGCATGTATTCTTGTATTCCCATAGTACGACTGGTATTTTCAAATCCCAATCATCCCTATTGGCATTGAAAATCTTTGTCAGAGCATTCTTCAAGACCTTATTGAAGGCTTCTACTGTTCTGTTTGCATGAGGATGGTAAAGTGTACTCTTCTTGTGATAGACTTCAAACTCCTCAGTGATATCCCTGAGAGTATTGTTGATAAAGTGAGTAACTTGATCACTCATCAAATTTCTTTGACATCCAAATATGGTGATCACTTGCTCAAACAAGAAGTGTGTTGTTGTCTTTGCGTTGTAGTCTTTGACTCATGTTGCTTCTTCACATATTGTTAAGTATTCGGTCACAATAATGATATATATTTCTCCTGACCTTTTTGATGGTGGATTGATTGGTCCAACAAATTATATTGCCCATTTTTCAAATACCTGTAATGTTACTTGTGGTCTTAGGGGAATCTCATCCCTTCTGTTGGGTTTTCCTGCCCTCTGACAAATATCACATGCCTATAAATATTCCTTGGCATCCATGTGAAGTGTTGGCCACCATAATCTTGCGTGCAATACCTTCTGCCTTGTAGCATTTCCTTCATAATGTCCTCCAGTTATTCCCTCATGAGCTTCTGCCAAAATTCTAGTCCTTTCATGCTCTAGTACACACCTTCTCAAAATGTTGTATGTGCCCATTTTATATGTGTCCTACAATTAGTTCGTAGTTTGCAACTCTGAATACCAAATTTTATTCTATGCAGTGTTAAATTATTGTGGCATAATCTTTGTACTCAAATATTCAATAATATTGGAAAAATATTCATCAGCTATTTTTATTGAAAACAACTGTGCATCAGGGAATTTGTCTTCCAATTTGGTAATTTCCTCTCCATTAGTGACCCTTGACATATGATCAGGTCCCGCATTCATCTTCCCTGGTTTGAATATTACTTGAAAATTAAATTCTTAAAATAACAATAGCCATCTACATATCCTCCCCGTAACACTGGCTTGTTGACTAAATATTTTAGGGAAGAATGATATGTGAACATCTTAAAGTGCTTACCCAATAAATAGTGCCTGAAATTTTGAAGTGTGTATACCATGGGTAAGCCTTCTCTTTCTATGGTATTTTAATTCTTCTCTAATTCTGACAATTTTATGCTTGCAAAGGCTATAGGATGGTCTAAATCCCCTGCTCCTAGTTATGCTAGAATTGCTCCAAGTGCTATGGATTACACATCTACATGCACATGAAATGTATTTTCCCAGTCTGGGAATACTAGGATAGGTGTTGTGACCATTTTGTTTTTAAGGTTTCCAACCCTTGTTGACAATATTCATTCCACTGAAATCTGATGTCCTTATTTAATAGTTTTTCCATTGGCGCAGTGATTTGTGCACACCCTTTGATAAATTTATTGTAATAGCATGTATGTCCCAATGTTTCTCTCAATTGGTGCACTGATTTTGGAGGTGGTAAATTAACAATGACTACAAGCTTAGAAAGATCCACTAGTAACCCTTGTTTACAAACTATATGTCCCAACAGTATTCCAAAAAGTGTCCCAAAAATGCACTTATTGATATTCAATGATATCTGACACTGCCTGCATCTTTCCAACATCATCCTTAATACTTGTACATGATATTTTAACAGACTATATACAGTCCATTCATCTAGATATAGTTCTAAAAACTAATGTATGAATTCCTTAAAATCAGCTATGACTACTCTTGAAAATATGGTTGGTGAATTCTTCAACCCAAAAGGCATGACTGTGTAATGGTAGGATCCCCATTCTGTAGAAAAATTAGTTGTATTCCTGTCTTCTGGAGATATCTTGATCTAATGGTAACCTGAGAATCCATCTATAAATGAGTATGCTTCCTAGCCTCCTACATTATCTAATACCTCATCTGTGAAAGAGGTGGGAAAAGGGTCATGTAAGCAAGCATCATTCAATTTTCTCAAATCTACACAGATCCTTATCCCCCCTTGTTTCTTCTCTTGTACTACCATAGGACTTATCCATTCAAATTCCTCTACTAGTTCTATGATACCAGCTTCCAACATTCTGTCAATCTCATCCTTCACATTTTGTTTATATATTGGGTTCAGTCTGTAAGGTCTTTGTCTGACAGGTATTGTCTCAGGTTTGAGAGGTATTTTCATCTCCCCTAGCTCTCCTGCTATGCCTTTAATATCTGTAAAGGTTGTTGGGAATAGGTAAGTGTATTTGTGCAGTAACTTTGTTATTCTTTCCACTGTTTGTTCATCCCAATAGTCTCCAACACTTTCCATTTTAGGGTTAAAAGTTGTCCCAATGTTGAATTTGTTCACCTTAATTAGTGCAACAAATACTTTTGATTCCAAATATGGACCTTCCACCTCTCTTTCTCCTTCAATTTCTGTAATCTGAATGTTGTGTGGGTCATCTTCATCTAATGCATCGTCTTCAACATGATAGCATGACAATAGCTCTTTGACTATCTGTTTGTTCTATTGTTGATACTCTGTCATGAGTTCAACCTCTAGTTCATCAATAAATATCACACCCTTTATCCTCTTCAACACTGAATCAGTGTTGGGGTTCTCATGTTCAAATGAGAAGGTTACTACAAAATTATGTTCTAATGTTGTCCATTCAATAGTACCTATGTGCATCTCCTGGTCTACATACTAGTTTTTTGGGATTCCTTCCAATGTATGGATGAAGTGATGCACCCATTCCTCTAGTGGTGTCATCCTCCATTGTGTCATGCACTTCTCCAATTTTTTTGTTGGTGTTCCCTGCCCAACATACCTCTGCATTTTATTGTTTTCATGTTTTTTGTCGAATCTTATGCGCAGTAACCTCTTACATTAGTACCAGTCCTGAATTGTTTCTTTATGCCCACGCCACCATATTGCAAGTGTAGCCTTGATTGCAATATCTAGGGCTAAGAGACTGTGACTTTCTCCTACTTCCTCTTCATATTTGGTCATAAATTCCTCTAGATAATTTATCCCATGAAAACTGGGAGGTTCTCTTATCTTTGTACCAACCCATCTTACTGTGTGGTTTATTCTTGTGCACCTTCTTATGGACACTTCATGTAATCTCTGCTGCCAATTCTCCAGACCTATATCTAAGTCAAAAGAACATGATGTGATGCTTCTCTAGCTGAGTACCCCATCTGCATTTGGTTTAACATAATCTTCTTTGCGCACTGTAGTTTTGTTTAATTGGTTGATTTCCTACAGATCTAAACAGGTGGGTTCTACAAACCTTTATCCTTCTGAAGGATCTAATGGCACAATGAGTCTATATTCACCTTAGTCAAATGTCATTTTCCTTGTCTTCAAGTTTATTATGGCTTGGTTATCAAATTCCCAATACATTCCAAGCAATGTTGGATATGGTGTTGTTCCATCTACAATATCTATTACTTCAAAGTTTGCCTTAGTGCGCACTCCATCCCAATCAATTGTCACACCCCTTAAGCCTTCCAATTGATAGAAATCTATGGTGATTTTCTAACTTCAATTGAACATGTGAATTTCCTAGTGTGGGCTCTCCCATACACTGACATGTCTTCTTGGGTAATAAATTTACTTCAGAGCCTAAATCCAGTATAATATCCCCCTTATTGAAATATCCAATGTTGGCATTCAGTCTAAATTCTCTACTTGTCCTCCTTGTATGGAGGTGATTGACTGTTTTTTGATCTAGCTTCCCCTCTACCTCTATGTTACATCTTTCTAACATATTTTTCAAAAGTTTAATAGAGGATGGATCATTCAGTAGCTTAACACGGGATTGTAGAAAAGTTTGTATGGTACTTACTTTCCCTACATGTTGTGCTTCATTGATGTGGTCCATTGATGAAGTCATATCACACATTGATACGTTCTGAGTATGTTGTGTAGCTAATGTAGACATAGCATCTTGTTTGAGGAACTCCTATCTGGCCTCCTTGAATGTCTCCTTCTATTTATGTGCATCAAGATGCTTTTGTGTTTTAGTATTTTTCTTCACCCATTGGTGTTGTGTTGGATATTGACTGACTTTGTTAGGTACTATATTATCTCCCCCATGTGTGACTATGTTGATATTTCTTCCATAATCCATAGCTTCTATAGAGATCCACTGAACATTCTAATTGTTATGGTTCCTCTTTTCTTCACTCTTTCCCAAAATTGTTGGGAATTCCTTAATATCATGGTCAGATGCTCGACAGTACATACATGTCGCTGGTTAAAGTGGGAATTCCCTTGCATAGTGTCCTGGATGTTGGCAGTTGTGGCATATTACTAGACCTATGCCTCTTCCAAATCCTCCTCTACCTCATCTGACACCTTTGTAGCCAATTCGATCTCCTTATGGTGCGTTGTACTGAGGAACCTGATTATACTACACGAGGTTATACTATGGTTGCGCGTTATTATATTGTGGTTGCGCAGTGTTGTATGGATATGATCCCTGGTTAAAATGAGGTGCAACTTTCAATGTCAGCATTTCTTCCTGCACCCTATAGGTATCTGAAGTTATTTCCCTCATCATCTCCATTTTCCTACAATCTTTATCATCATGGCCCACTAACTTGCAAAAATTTCAATATGAACTCTTAGGTACTATCTTATACTTATGCATCATTTGACAATGATATGGATCATTCCCATGTGTCTTATATATCTCACACCATGGTCCTCATATTGGAAAATTGTTCGATACTAGTGTTTCCATATACTGCGTGAAATTTGGACATTCATTCTTGTGGTGACCTTTTGTCCTACATGTGGTAGACCAAATCGCTTCTCTTTTCTCTTTTCCTTTATTTTGTTTCAATTGAAATGTAAGGTTCTTCATGTCCTCCTTCATCTCCTCTAGTGTTGGATCTGTCTTCTGATATTGGTTCTCTTCCATTTGTAAGGTTTCTTGTAGAGCCTTTTCCTGAGTTTGAAACTTCTGTTGTCTCAATAGGTATTTCAAATGTGGTAATAGTGAATTCACAAAGTGATGTCTATGTTGCATGTCATTCATGACATACTTCAAATTACCCTTCAATCATTTGAACCTTTGATCAATATCCCAAATAGACTCGCCTGGTTTCTGTCTGATTTCAATCATCTCATTCACATACTGATCTTCTAAGATAGGCTTCTAAAATTCATTTATCAGTAGCTTATTCACATCTGTAATAGTCCTTGTTGTTCCTAGTGGATTGTTTACAACTAGGCTCATGTACCAATCCAATCCATGGTCTCTTAGTGTGATAGATAAGTGCACAAGTTTTGTATCCTCATCTGCGATCTTCTTTGCTTCCCAGATATTTTCGCATATGAATAAATTATTTTCAAGTTCCTCAGATGCCTCTCCCTGAAATTCTAGTAACCTTGATCTAAAAATGATGAAGACTTGTATTCTTGAAAATATTTGCAAGTTTTAATTCATGTGTTCAAATGCAAATGGATCAATTTTTCAAACACAAATTTTAGAGAAATTACACATTCAATATCCATATAAACAACAACAAATAACAGTGAACAGAAAGCACATTACATAACAAATGATAAAGGAGTTCACCCCTCTCTTGGGCTACATCTCCTGGTCTAGCTTCCAATGGATCTTTTGTATTATTTTCTCAAAGTGATAAAATATGTGTTTTACAATGCTCAAAATTCCAAATAGATGGCTCCAATGGCTTCAAAACATCCAAAAACCCCTAGCTGGGCTTTTTCGACACCTCGTTTGGTCAAAAATTGAAGAAGATAGGCTTCTTGGAAGCTCCCCTTCAAACTTGTTGTCTCTGGATCACCAAAATGCACCCTTGCCTCCTCAACCTAGCCCCCACATGCATATATGTGTAAAAACCCAACACTGGGCGCAACCACACAACCGGTGCGAACTGTAGGACGGTTACGCGCCTTAGCCCCTAACTGCCAAGGCCGAGGGCACATGGGCCACCACATGACCGCACATATATACAAATAGGGGTTAAGTTTAAATGTCATATGGTAACAGTTGGATAGGCACACATATGGTAATGGTGGTTACATTGTATACACATAGGACCGGGGGCCGGGGCTAAGCCCCGACCCAGTCCACGCCCCAACATACAATACATTTCAATTTAAATAAAATGTTTACCATATATATTATAAGAACCAAACGGTGGCACGCCGGTTGGGCAGCCCTTCCCAAAGTGTTACCCCTTCCCGGAGGTCGTGGGGTCGAATCTAGCCAACAACATAAATTTTAGACCAACGCCAGGGTGACACATGGCGGCCACTGAGTGGGCCACATGTCAGCATTTCATTCTCCACCAATGACACGTGTCATACACCAACTCATCCACAATCCTACCAACCAACACATGCCACATGTCATATGTCCCTGCCACGTGTCGTACGGCTCTGCCACGTTAGCATCCGTACGGACTGTACAGTCAGCACATTTTTTTTTGCCTATTTGTCGTTTTGAATAGAACACGATATCTCTCTCATCCGACATCCGTTTGAACCCAAATGAGTTGCGTTGGGTTCATGACGATGAGGCCTACGCTCTCATTCGATTTGAAGTGATTCTGATAACTTTGAATTTTGAGCAAAAATTGATCCCCTGGATCAAACCTAATGGTGGGATCATGTCCTTCCATATTGAAATATGATAAAATAATACCTCTGTGCATTGTATATATTTGACTACTACTTCCTGAACTGGCTCCTCGAGTTGTTGTTCCTTGTTTGGATGTACCTCCTGCTAGATTTCTTCCACTAAAATTTGGTTTTCTAAATGGTGTATTATTCACACATGGGGTTATGGGTTCCACATTGATACTGACATGGATGGGAGTTCTTCCTTCTATTCTTTCCCTTGGACCACTTGACTTCCTTTCATATGTTGTGTGCAGGATTTCCTCAATCTACTCCACAGCCCAGAGATCCTCTACCTCTTCTTCATAACTTTCCAAGCCCTCTCTATATGTTATGGATATCTTCTTATTATTCATCTTATATTGGTAGGGTACTCCATTTCATGTCCTTCCAATTGTTTCCATTATCTTTTTTATCTGATCTTCCTCCATCATGATTGGGTTCATGGTCTCCTCCTTCTTTCCCTTATCCATATCTTCCTCTATTTCAACACCTCTGTCATTGATTCCCCCCCTTCCCCCATGCATGTAGGGAAGTTTAGTTGTCTTATTCCATCGTCATCACATTGTTGTTATACAGTAAAATATTGATTGAAATTTACATCGATCTGATATACCTACCTCTAGGTCCTTTTAGGAACTCCTACTCTGCTGCACTATAAGACTTCGCGGTATCTACTGCAAATTTTGTATTAAACCCTACAACAATATTTTCTAACTAGAACTCTATTGCGTGCGTGAATTTATTGTTAACTTGTTGTAATTTCACGATCTCCACAGGATTCCACTCCAGTTGTCTAATCTGATTTTTTAGGTGGTTGTATTTTAACCTCAATAGCCACTCCTGCAACATGTGTGGGAAATAACGGAAAATTACCTTGCGCAAGTCACTAAACATGTAATTTTCCAGATATTTTCGCGGTGTTAAATTAGGGTTTATGTTATCTTTTTGCGCAAACTCAAACTCCTTTTTTTTCAACCATCTTTCGATCTCATCCTTCGTTGGATTCCACGGTCTGAACAATCCCTTTTTATACCTTCATTCTCTGCATGCTTCTTCTGTGGATCCCATTCACTCAATCCCATGTAGTTTTTCTTGGCAACATAACCATTTGTTGGTTATTACTCTTTCTTTCTACTTCTTCGGTTGACCCAGGTTCATATCTGAATAGGTTTCCAACAAACCCCTCTAAATCTATCGTCCCTTCTGGTAAACCAAAAGGAAACATAGCAAACAAAAGGTATTGCGCAGTCTCACTTGAGATAGTTTTATGGGTGACTACAATGCTCAGGTGCTTGCATTCTAGGAAAGAGTGGGGATCTGGAATTGGATTTTATCTTCTTCAGGCCTTACACTGATTACTCAATCTATTATTCTTATGTCCCATTCATTTGTTAAACCCATACAATCCTTCTAATAAATCTAGCTAACCAATTATGTGTGAATCAATCATTGGTAGGAATTAAAGGTGATCAACCATTAACAGAAAGTAAACATGCATTCATTGATCAACCAATACATAGGTTTTACCATGGTTCACCCCCTCCTAGGCTACGTCCATAAAGATCTGGATTCTTAGGCTCTTTTATTTATAATTGATACAAAATATGGTGTTGTGCACACTACAATTCTGACCAAACAACCAAGACAGAGGTTCCACAGCCTTTTTGAGGCTGACTAGATCACAATAGGCCCCTCATCCTATGATCTAACCCTCAATATCTAGATATATTACCCTTCTACTTCCCAATATCTTACAAAAATATATTACAACAGTTTCTTACGATTCAAAATTAACTTGGAACACACTTTGAACCAACAACAACCGCTCGGAACCCCCGACCTAGACCTCCTAGGTTATTATTTATACTAGTTATCCAGTTTACCAACCACTACAATCTCTTATCAAAACCCTAACCTTAACATGGTTAGGTTTTACTTCTTGCACTCCTTGCATGATTTTCTCCTTAGCATGCAGTTTTCCCTTGAACGTGTTTCTTTTCTTGCTAGTTGTTCTTCTCCATAATTGGGCCTTACCTTACCAAAATTGGGTATTTCCTCAAAATAGGCATGCGCCCAATACCCACGCACTGACTCAATGCATGCAAAACTAAAACAAAGGCCTTGTACCATCATCTCACCATCTTATATGTATATTTACATTTACATTTACAATTAGTACCAACGAGTCACTAGTCTATATGTTCATTTACATTTATATGTACAATTGGGGTTCATCGTAGGGGTATTACAAGAGGTGTACAAATATAATCAAAATGACTATTTATCTTCCTTAACGGATGACTCTTCATATCACCTACGACTCTTCATATTTACATTATTAATACAATAACACAATCCCAAGGATTACATGTCTAATAGGAAGTGATCTCGAATGGAGGTTTAAAGATGACCACAAACTATTGTCTAGCAAACGGTGATGTCTTCTACTAAATGGAGATTTAAGGAAAACCACAAACCAATCTAGTGGTTTTAGGATGACCACAAACCAAATCATGCTCGCTTGTTACTACTCGATTGATAGAACTTTGAAACTGGAGGCTCGACTATCAATCACTGATTTTGTTCCCCTCTGTCGGGTACAAGGTGAGAAGATGAAAATATTTTCACTGCAAGATGTGTCAATACTCAAGAATGAATTCTTTGGTATGATTGATATATCTTCTTGACCATTGATGATCATTTCCAAGAATTTATCCACCCATAGTGGTTATTTACTCTTCCATATTTATTGCATTTGGAATATCTCTTTGAAGGAAGATTGTGCTTTCCAAAATGCTCACAAGGATGAATATCAAAACATGGATCTTCCATGTGGCCAACTCGATGACAATGTTGGCATTTTAGAATCTATTCTTGAACTGGAGCAGATGAATATGAACCTTCTTGAAGCAATCCAATACTTTAGAACAGATCATTTTGGTATAATCTGGAATATGAAAGCTAACTTCCTTTTCATATATGATATTTATTTCGTACTTATTTTTGTATTTCTTCCCAAAGTCTAATGATTGGCTAGGAAAGATAAAGTTGATATTCATCTACACTTACATATGAAGCTATCTCACCGAGATCCTCTTGCATTGGTTTTTTATTTGAATCATCTCCTTTGAAAAGAGGGTTGTTTTGAACAAGGAGAATTTCAAAATGTCGAAGATTCTTTCATTCATGTTCATCATGAAGAATCTGAGTTTGAGTTTGAATCAATTCTACTTCGGCCTACGAAAGTTGCAAACAAGTTAGAACATATTGAAGAATTTCTTTGTCAGTTGTGATTTTATTGTCCATGGAAGAGAGTATTAGAGTATCCAGTAACTCTAATAATTCATTTGATCAAGCCATCTAAAGACAAAATTAAACCTTAGAGAGTTTCTTGCAACTCCACCCTTTAAAAATCATATTCTACAATGCAAACTCAACAAATGAAGGGTGTCGAATGCTACTGAAAATACATCCTTTCCAATGTAACTCAACTTAACTTACAAAAAGATTATTTGCAAGTTTCTGGAGTTGAATGTGTCTTCATCCTGTGATTCTGATTCACCATACAGTGCTTCTTCTGAGCGTGATTTTGATCCATATTTGATTACGTATAGTTATTCTTATTGCTCCACCAAACTGGTTTTATGTGATTTCACTTGTTGGATTCGTCAATGATATACCTCAATGAATTAATGTTTTGAAGTAGATCTTGAATGGAATTACAAGATATATATTGGCATCATCAATATACTTGATGAAACCAGAAACTGCAAGCAACAAATGGATCGTTTCCCAAGAGGTTGTATATAAACCAAGACAAATCGATGAGGATTTGAATCATCGAGATTTGTTAAACCACCATATAATAAATTTTATGATTGATCATCTTCTATACGAGCTTCTGCAATAGTAATCTCGGTACAATATGTATACAAAGTTTCTCAAAATTATTCAAAGAATGCAAAATGCTAGAATATGTTCAGAATATGTATATCTTGTTAAAATTTATAACCAAATGATGTAGAAACACTGCCATTTTGAATTTGGCTAGTTTATCACCTACACAATGCTTCTATCCCTTTCCAAAAAACTTGAAGGTGCTTCTCCTATACAATGGATCATGGCAAAGACTCTTACATATTATTAGCTAGTTGGCTTCATTTCATTTTGGTGATGTTACTGCTTCAACTCTACAAAAGATTGTGGAGTGTGGATGGTCAAGGTTGTTGGCGTGTTTCTTTAGATTGTATCTATTCTAAACACATTACAACTATGTGACTTAAGATCACGTATATTCTCTTAACTACCCAACTAATCTTAGGTATTTTTTAGGCCTCCTCAATCCTATAAATTAAGAATCTCTCCTTGTCATTAATCATCAGATATAGAATACAATATCTGATGCAAACCCCCACCTTCTCCCGGGTCTCACGTGACCTCTTGGTTTAGGATCATTCACGTAGGAGTTGAATCAGCGCTCGGATCCAGGTTGGATCCCTTGTTAATGTTCACAGGCCCTTAATTTCCTTGTGCAGGTTCCAACAAGACCCATGGGCACTTTCTCTAAGCTCCTTTTACCTTTAAAAAATCAAATTTGAGTGGTAGCCTTTTTTCTCCAGCAAAATTCGCATATGACTGCAGGCTAGAACGAGGTGCTAAAAAAATCACACTACTTTAGCGCTCTGGAGATTTAGGGATTTCTGTGCCAAAGCAACCTTTACCAACAAGCTCCCAGATTGTTGAATTCTGAATAGTCGGTGATCTACTGACACATGCACCTAATGCCAATGGTCAATATCTGCTCTGGGACTTTGGAGCTTTGGTACTTTGTCCCGCACTTACAACCACAATTCAAATTTTCTGAAGCGATGAATTCTGAAGCACTTTGGTGCTTAGTGACCACGCTTCTTACCTAGATCCAATGGTTCTAGGTCTTTGCTCTTAGATACAATGGATGGGATCTTTTCTCCTTTCCTGCATGCTCCTCCTCCTATATGGGGTTGATCTAACGGACCAAATAAAATCCTACATCAATCCAATGGCTTTTGTATCTCCTCCTCTACTGCAACTCCACTTTCGTTCGAACTTGGGGTACTTGAATGGGTTCAAAGGCTACGATGTTTTTTCTACATTCACTGTAACATTCTCCCTCCTGAGCTATCTGATTTCTAGGGTTTTCCAAGGGACTTGGCCCTTTGTTCCTTCAACAAAGATTTTTTCCCTCCTGGAAGCACAATGATTTTTCTCCTAAGATTTGGTACTCGAAATACATGGTCTCTTACGCACTCTTGGCGCTTGCCTTCTTAAGCTTGGGACTTTGACAATCGCCTATGCACTCCTTGCGCTTACCCTCCTAAGCTTCTCCAACAGTTAACGAAGTGTTGTCTTTGTGCACTTCTTGCACTTCTGCTCTCTCCTCTAAACTTCTTCAATACTTGGTGAATTTTTGATCCTCTGCACACTCTGTACTTTCTCTACGCAAACTTGTGTTGTCTCTCCTGAACTCTCGAACCCATAGATGGTTCGGCCTCCACAGTCCTTGCATTGGCACTGTGCACACTGGAACTATCTCTCATGAGCTTTCAATTTCTCAAATTTCAAAGGGTCCAATCCCTTTGTTCTTTTCATATGACCTCTTGTGCCCTCTTGGCACTCTATGCTCTTCCTCCTGAGCTTAACCTTCAGGTGTTCCCACTTGGAAACCTTCTCACAAAACTCCTGAATGAGTTCTTGTGCACTCCTCGCATTGGCTCTCAAAGTCTTTAGTAACTTTGGTGTGCACTCCTTGCACTATCCCTTCCAAGCTTGAAACTTGTTATGGTGTGCCCACCTAGCATGCTCTTCACATAAATCTTAACTGAGTCCTTGTGCACTCCTTGCGCGGGCCTTTTAGAGATTTCTAACAACTCTAATTTTCACTCCAAGCATAGTCGTGAGATCCCATAACACTCAGAATATACAGACATATAATTCTATCTATTCCTCCAAAGGAAACATATATACATTCATGGAATTCATAAATATGCATAGTAAACACATTCATTCATTCACACAGAGAACACACACACACACACACATGAAAATTCATATGTAGGGAAATATGCCTTTGTATTAAAACAAAATGGTCTTTACAATGTGTACAAGACTGGACTGCAACAGAGTCTCAGCTCTTTCTCTCCTCTCCTCTCATCTCTTCTCTTCTCTCATATTTCTAATGCTCTCTCTAATGAATCCTCAATACAATCGATATTTTTACATAATAGGGGATTCTCAATCCTTCCTCCACCCACTTACATTAAATTACATTTAATCGACATCTAGTCTGAATCGGATCTAAATATATCTACATGTCAGCGATTAAAGGCAACTTTACATGCATCTTGTACAAAAAAAATGACTAGGAATCCTTCAAGCTTTACAATATCAAATTACATTAAAAATTAATATTTAAACACAAAAACGAGAAGGCATGCACTTCTCTCTCCTTGGGATCCGCTCCCTCCTAGTGCGTTGTTGCGCTGGTTGCTGATGCACTGCTGAGTTTAAGCGATGCTCCTACATCATAATCCACTTCTGAAAAAATCATGAGCTCCTGCTCATGGCTCCTCTGTTGTTGTTGTTGAGATCCTCCTGGGTTCCAAACTTCATTCTGGAGTTGTCCACCTACTCCTCTTCTTTGTTCTTGTTGTTGTTGTTGTCTTGTTGTTGTTGCAAGATCTCTTCTTGGTTTCTAGATTTTATGTTGCATGGATTCAGGTATCTTGCCATTACAATGTCCTCCTGTCAGCCTCCACCTGTTGTTGACTGTCTCTTTTCCTTACTTCAACATCAGCCTTCTTATTTCTTCAATCTTCTTATCCATCTCGTACATGGAATGGATTCTCTCGTGCAGTATGTTCTATTGTTGCATCTCCTTTTCTTTGTTTCAATATCCCATGATGACTTCATCTCTGGTGGAATTGGCTTGGCACTCTACTACATAATTCAATTCTACAAAAATACTACTGAGTTGTTGCTCAACCATCTCCTCTGACAATTCTTTTTCTGCCATTTCATCTTCTCTTTTGTCATCTCCTTGTGCTAGTAAAAGTCCAGTTGCTCCTCGGGATGGAATTCTTCTCCACTTTTCATGACTGCATCCTTCTGGTAGTCTTCCTCTGTCTCTGGATTGCTTAACCAATCCTCCATCATCTTCAACTCCTTCTCCCACTAAGTGAGCATTTTATCTTAATTCTCCTCTTCTTCTTATCTCCTTTCTTGGGAATATTTTAGTGTCTTCTCCTTCTCCTCCATGAAAGTATCTGCTAGTTGTCTTGCTTCTTCTGTACCTACAGTTTCATATAAACTGTTAATTCTAAAAACAATTGTCCCAATGGCCTCTTCTCTAGATGCCTCCTGCATCACTTCCTCATGTGCAACACATGCACTATCCTCTACTAGGTTGATTGTAAG
This sequence comes from Picea engelmannii, assembly GCA_009831015.1. Lineage (NCBI taxonomy): Eukaryota > Viridiplantae > Streptophyta > Pinopsida > Pinales > Pinaceae > Picea > Picea engelmannii. The sequence continues at coordinate 71,002 of ML850991.1, forward strand.
GAATATAACGATTCCCCCAATGATCAGGATGCACCTATGATCTTCCTCCTCGAGAGTTGAAGTATTCAAATTCTCATCATATTCATTCACATGTTATGCAACCCCACATGAATTTTCATGTTGATGAGGATTCTCTCCTACCTCTAACTCCTACTCTTCTGTCAGCACTCCTTGTTGAACTGAACTCTTTTCTGAGTTCTCGAGACTCTCAAACAATCTCACCTCCTCTTTTCCCACCTGAAAACCTGAATTTTCATTTCTGACCTCTTAGCAGTCTATGATATATTCTACTGATCTCTTCTCATTTCCCTCCTAGCAATCTACGAGATCTTCAGTTGATCTCTCTTCCTCCTCATCGAGGCTCTCTCCAATTTCTTGTTCACATATGTAAACCATCTCCTCCTCTGTGTCACTGGGGTTTTCCACTTGACTTAGCCACATCCTCAGTATTTTCTTCTGCTTCCTTGCAGTCAACTATTGAATAGGACACTTTACCTTCCTCTTTATGGGCCACTCATACCCCCAGCTTCCTTGCTACATTTTTTTCCATTGCAACGTTAATCTGTTGAGATCCTCTCTGGTCTCACTAAGCTATTTACCCATCTCCTCTTTGCTCATTTTCTTGTGGTCTCTTCTCGAACCTTGT
>ML850992.1:8829-24278 GCA_009831015.1 Picea engelmannii
AAAGTGAATCAGTCACTCATAACACAAATACACAGAATAATAGACAAGAATGGAAGGAAAAATTTGATTTCATTCATTCAAGGGTCAAAAGTACAAAAATACAGTCTTTTAGACCTCAAGCTATACAAGTCTTCTCAAGTCTTCCAGATTGAACCACCCTACCCTTCTCAATGATTTACAATGCCTCTCTTATAGCCTAGGTTGTCAATGACAGCTTTACAATTCGAATTCCCCCTCTTGCATAGGATTCTAGGCCTTGGAGATAGCTGGCAACAGTCAAAGAGACAAGAATCCAACAAACTGCGAATTTTCAGGAAGTTGTTGGAAGCCATTAATAAATTGTTTCCAACTCACTGCATGAGGTCTTTAATGGAGATAAAACTTAAGTACAGGTGTCCCTTAGCATCTAACTGATCTCTGAGAAGTCGTTCAAACCCTCCTTGACAGGTGGCAACCTCCAAACAAGGCGAATATCCAACAACTATGCAAAACAGAGAGTTTGCAGCGCCAGTTTGCAGCGCACTGTTGTTTTAATTGTATCTCTCAAATGCCAAACTGGGTCAAGCTGAAATTTGGTCAGCAAGTCAACAAAGATATCATTCTCCTCTACAAAAAATTTCAGAGAAACCCACATCATCGTTTTATAGTTACGATCAAATATTTAGAAGCAGTTGCTACAGGAAAAGAGTTCGCAATGCCCCTATCTCAGTTCGCAGAGCTTGTGATAAAACATCAAAAACCCTTCTCTCAACCTTTATAATGGTATGAAAAGCCTCATGGAGTACCTAGTAACCCTAGGCTTGATGTTGATGTCTGTGAATATGAACAGAGATGTTTGCAAGCTGACCAACCCGCAATGTTCCTCTTCAAACAATTCGTGGCGCTAGTTCGCAGCGTCAAATTCAAAATCAATGGCGCACCTCAAGGAGACTATTGGACTACAATTCTATGTGCTAACATCTGGCTCCACAGGGGATGGAGACCTCCCTATGAGGCTCCAAGAACATGTAGTTCCAGTGCCTTATCCATTAGGCTGGTGGAGTCTTATTCAAATACTAAAAGCAAACTGAAAACTGAAATGCTTGAACATGAGCTTATTTATATAAAAGACCCTACTCTAACTGAATTTTACAATTTGCTCAGGTGAAAACAAACTTCCACCATAGCCACTCAAACTGTTTAGTAACAGAATTCTTCTCTTCACTGCACATGATCCATAAGAAGGAAGAAAAGTCTGACAACTGACTAAATACATTCTTAGGATCACCATTATTACCTCCAAACGCTGACAAAATGATAAAATGTGCAGGCTCCAAAGCATTTGAAAAGTGCAACTCCATGTATTCATTGACAGGGTCATGAAACTGATGGCAAGGCATACTTAACTGATAAAAGGTTACCTTCTCTGCTTCAAAGTTGCCCACAGGTTGTTTGATGTCCTCTGCAAGAACATGTGATTGAATGACAAACAAAGGCATTTGTTGGTTGAATTGTTGCTCCTCATCTTCAGAACCACCTGTTGGTTGACTGCTAATCACTTCTGCATGTATTGTAGGAACAGTCTGCTGCTCATACACATGATTTTTATCAAAACAGGGTTGCTCATTTATTGATGATGGATAAGAGATCAGTTGCATATGTAATTCCCCTTCAACACCTCCATAGCATTCCCAAGGATCGGACTCATAATCATCATATACAGGAATAGTGCTAAGAGGTTCTAGAGAAATCATAGAAAAATTATGTTCATCACCATCACTAGTATATTCATCAAAAATGGGTTTTCCATAAAAAACCTTTGACTCTTGACATTCATAATGTTTTGTTTCAAGATGATCTCGATGCACAAAGTGTTCATCATCAAAGTGTTTGTCAACAATAAGTTGTTCTTGGTCAATATTTGAGACAGTGACTTCATCAGAAGAAAGGTTGTCAAAGATATCTGCTTCAAGGACAAAATCATCCACTGTCTCTTCCTCAAAAAAACAGCAAATAAAATCTTCCTTCAAGTCATGAGAACTAAGAAAAGAAAGATATGGGTCTTCTTCAACCTCACGGTCGGGAAAGCAACTTAATGCAGCTTGAACACTTTTCTCATATTCCTCACAACAATCATGAAAAAGAAACTCAGAGGAGTAATACCTTTTACAGTGCAAATTGAAAGCAGCATGGAATTCTCTCAAGGTGGATATGCTTGCAGCAGGAAGAGAAAAGTACCAATCTCTGGCATCATCCTTCAGAGAGAACATAAACATTTTCATTAAGACATCCTCTTGATGCAAGTTCAACTGCTCCATGCATTGATGAAAATTAATGAGATGTTGAGCAGGATCATCATCCTTTTCTTCTTTGAAGACTGGCAGTAAATCTCCCCATTCTAATAGATGAGGCACTGGATTTGGAAAACCAGAGATGGCTGAAAAGTTTAGAGGAACAAATCTCCTTGCCAAGATAGCCTCCATGGCCTTTGACATCTTGGTTTTTCATGGAGTGGAATCGCCAAGTGAAAGATACAGTCTTTTCTATCTCCAATCCTTGTTCACCATCAAGAACTGGCTGTAATCTTTGTCGTTCCTCCCAAGGAAAATCTTAAACTCGTCCTCGACAACGGCCCCATTTTGTTAGCTCTCCAAGAGTCACCCTAGACTGTAGATCAGGTGAGCTTGGTAACATACAAATCTGGTTTTAACGAGTAGAATTCTCAAATGGTGGAACAAACTAAATGATTGTCAAAACTTGCACTCATGTGACATCAAGAACATACTMTAGGAAAATTGGCTTCAAATAAACTAATCAAATGCTCAATAGGATAAATGGACATGAAAAAAAACTACTATAATCTCTTTCAATCATTAATACATCAGGTATCATATGACAGCCAAATTACAATAAGGAATGGTGTATTTGTAAACCTATACCATTAATGCAGAGAATGATGGCTTCATCCAATCATTAAACGAAATAGGAACAAAGTGAATCAGTCACTCATAACACAAATACACAGAATAATAGACAAGAATGGAAGGGAAAATTTAATTTCATTCACTGAAGGGTCAAAAGTCCAGAAATACAATCTTTCAGACCTCAAGCTATACAAGTCTTCTCAAGTCTTCTAGATTGAACCACCCTACCCTTCTCAATGATTTCCAATGCCTCTCTTATAGCCTAGGCTTTCAATGCCAGCTTTACGATTCGAATTCCCCCTCTTGCATAGGATTCTAGGCCTTGGAGATAGCTGGCAACAGTCAAAGAGACAAGAATCCAACAAACTGTTAATTTTCAGGAAGTTGTTGGAAGCCATTAATAAATTGTTTCCAACTCACTGCATGAGGTCTTTAATGTGGATAAAACTTAGGTGCAGGTGTCCCTTAGCATCCAACTGATCTCTGAGAAGTCGTTTGAACCCTCCTTGACAGGTGGCAACCTCCAAACAAGGCGAATATCCAACAACTATGCAAAACAAAGAGTTTGCAGTGCATTGGTGTTTTAATTGTATCTCTCAAATGCCAAACTGGCTCAGGCTGAAATTTGGGCAGCAAGTCAACAAGGATATCATTCTCCTCCACAAAAAATTTCAGAGAAACCCACATCATCGTTTTATAGTTACAATCAAATATTTAGAAGCAACTGCTACAGAAAAAGAGTTTGCAGCGCCCCTGTCTCAGTTCGCAGCACCTGTGACAAAACATCAAAAACCCTTCTCTGAGCCTTAAAAATGGTATGAAAAACCTCATGGAGTACCTAGTAACCCTGGGCTTGATGGTGATGTCTATGAATGTGAGCAAAGATGTTTGCAAGCTAACCAACCCCCTACGCTCCTCTTCAACCAGTTTGCAGCGCCAGTTCGCAGCGCCAAATTCAAAATCAATGGCGCACTTCAAGGAGACTATTGGACTACAATTCTATGTGCTAACATCTGGCTCCAAAGGGGATGGAGACCTCCCTGTGAGGTTCCAAGAACATGCAGTTCCAGTGCCTTATGCATTGGGTTGGTGGAGTCTTATTCAAATATTAAAAGCAAACCGAAAACTGAAATGCTTGAACACGAGCTTATTTATATACAAGACCCTACTCTAACTAACTTTTACAATTTGCTCAGGTGAAAACAAACTTCCACCATAGCCACTCAAATTGTTTGGTAACAAAATTCTTCTCTTCACTACACATGATCCATAAGAAGCAAGAAAAGTGTGACAATTGACTAAATGCATTCTTAGGATCACCAATATTAGCTCCAAATGCTGACAAAATGATAAAATTTGCAGGCTCCAAAGCATTTGAAAAGTGCAACTCCATGTATTCATTGACAAGGTCATGAAACTGATGGCAAGGCATACTTAACTGATAAAAGGTTACCTTCTATGCTTCAAAGTTGCCCATAGGTTGTTTGATGTCCTCTGCAAGCACATGTGATTGAATGACAGACAAAGGCATTTGTTGGTTGAATTGTTGCTCCTCATCTTCAGAACCACCTATTGGTTGACTGCTAATCATTTATGTATGTACTGTAGGAACAGTTTCTTGCTCATACACATGGTTTTTATCAAAACAGGGTTGCTCATTTGTTGGTGATGAATAAGAGATCAGTTGCATATGTAATTCCCCTTCAAGACCTCCATAGCATTCCCAAGGATCAGACTCATAATCATCATATACAGGAATAGTGCTAAGAGGTTCTAAAGAAATCATAGAAAAATTATGTTCATCACCATCACTAGTATATTCATCTAAAATGGGTTTTCCATAAAAAACCTTTGACTCTTGACATTCAGAATGTTTTGTTTCAAGATGTCTCTATCCACAAAGTGTTCATCATCGAAGTGTTTGTCAACAACATGATGCTCTTGGTCAATATTTGAGACAGTGACTTCATCGGAAGCAAGGTTGTCAAAGATATCTGCTTCAAGGACAAAATCATCCACTGTCTCTTCCTTAAAAGAACAGCAAATAAAATCTGCCCTCAAGTCATGAGAACTAGGAAAAGAAAGAGATGGATCTTCTTCAACCTCACAGTCAAGAGAGCAACTTAATGCAGCTTGAACACTTTTCTCATATTCCTCACAACAATCATGAAAAAGAAACTCGGAGGAGTAATACCTTTTACAGTGCAAATTGAAAGCAGCATGGAATTCTCTCAAGGTGGATATGCTTGCAACAGGAAGAGAAAAGTACCGATCTCTGGCATCATCCTTCAGAGAGAACATAAACATTTTCATTAAGACATCCTCTTGATGCAAGTTCAACTGCTCCATGCATTGATGAAAATTAATGAGATGTTGAGCAGGATCATCATCCTTTTCTTCTTTGAAGACTCGCAGTAAATCTCCCCATTCTGATAGATGAGGCACTGGATTTGGAAAACCAGAGATGGCTGAAAAGTTTAGAGGAGCAAATCTCCTTGCCAAGATAGCCTCCATGGCCTTTGACATCTTGGTTCTTCATGGAGTGGAATCGCCAGGTGAAAGATACAGTCTTTTTTGTCTCCAATCCTTGTTCACCATCAAGAACTGGCTATAATCTTTGTCGTTTCTCCCAAGGAAAATCTTAAACTCATCCTCGGCAACAGCGCCATTTTGTTAGCTCTCCAAGAGTCACCCTAGACTGTAGATCAGGTGAGCTTGGTAACATACAAATCTAGTTTTAACGAGTAGAATTCTCAAATGGTGGAACAAACTAAATGATTGTCAAAACTTGCACTCATGTGACATCAAGAACATACTCTAGCAAAATTGGCTTCAAATAAACTAATCAAATGCTCAATAGGATAAATGGACATGAAAAAAAACTACTATAATCTCTTTCAATCATTAATACAACAGTTATCATATGACAGCCAAATTACAATAAGGAATGGTGTATTTGTAAACCTATACCATTAATGCAGAGAATGATGGCTTCATCCAATCATTAAACGAAATAGGAACAAAGTGAATCAATCACTCATAACACAAATACACAGAATAATAGACAAGAATGGAAGGAAAAATTTGATTTCATTCACTGAAGGGTCAAAAGTCCAGAAATACAGTCTTTCAGACCTCAAGCTATACAAGTCTTCTCAAGTCTTCCAGATTGAACCACCCTACCCTTCTCAATGATTTCCAATGCCTCTCTTATAGCCTAGGCTGCCAATGACAGGTTTACGATTCGAATTCCTCCTCTTGCATAGGATTCTAGGCATTGGATATAGCTGGCAACAGTCAAAGAGACAAGAATCCAACAAACTACTAATTTTCAGGAAGTTGTTGGAAGCCCTTAATAAATTGTTTCCAACTCACTGCATGAGGTCTTTAATGGAGATAAAACTTAGGTGCAGGTGTCCCTTAGCATCTAACTGATCTCTGAGAAGTCGTTTGAACCATCCTTGACAGGTGGCAACCTCCAAACAAAGTGAATATCCAACAACTATGCAAAACAGAGAGTTTGCAGCGCCAGTTTGCAGCGCATTGGTGTTTTAATTGTATCTCTCAAATGTCAAACTGGGTCAGGCTGAAATCCGGTCAGCAAGTCAAAAAGGATATCATTCTCCTCCACAAAAATTTCAGAGAAACCCACATCACCGTTTTATAGTTACCACCAAATATTTAGAAGCAACTGCTACAGGAAAAGATTTTGCAGCGCCCCTGTCTCAGTTCGCAACGTCTGTGACAAAACATCAAAAACGCTTCTCTCGACCTTTAAAATGGTATGAAAAACCTCATGGAGTACCTAGTAACCCTGGGCTTGATGGTGATGTCTGTGAATGTGAACAGAGATGTTTGCAAGCTAACCAACCCCCAACGCTCCTCTTCAACCAGTTCGCAGCGCTAAATTCAAAATCAATGGCACAATTCAAGGAGACTATTGGACTACAATTCTATGTGCTAACACAAGCATAAGCATCATGAAGCATAAGCCCTAAGCACTAATTGCATCATACAATTATCCAAGATCACAAGAAGATAACCRTGCACAAAATACACAAGAGATATCCTGGGAAACCCTTCTTCACAAGGGAGAAAAACCCAACAGCAACCTTTCACTAGATAATAGATAGTCCAAGAGAAAATCCAATCACCAAGAAGAAKTGTGCTAGAATCCCAAGAGGCTAGCGCTACACAAGAGAGAGAAAGTGATCCAAGTGTGTTATGACAAAATGAGAGATAGTTCTCTCTATTTATACAAGTCCAATGAGAAAAWTTTCCTTTCCAAAAGGTGTCTCTTCATCCAGGCCGACTTCAGCAGATTAGGTCTTCTACACAAGACATTGGGCTTCTGATGGGTTCTCTACACAAGACGTTGGGCTTCTTCTTGTCTCTAGTCATCATAGTGAAAGGYTGCATCAATATGTCACACRTGGTTGCATCCAGTGTGAACGTCCTCATCTCTTCTAGGAGCTACGACCCACTAGAGCAAATCATCATCATCGTCAAGGGTTGCTCCCTCATGATGTGTCCACTTGGTCAACTCCCAAGTGACATGTTCACATGGTCTACTCCCATGGAACGTTGGGTGCCCTCCCAAGATAGCTTGCCACTCCTCTAACAAGTGTTATGCTCAACTCAGTCTCAGAGGAGCATTCAACCCAGCGCGATATGGGGAGAAGATCAAGGGCATCCCCACAGATCAACCCAGCCCATCCACCTGGGGAGAAGACCCGTCTAAGGTCAACCCAGCCCAACACAACTGAGGAGAAGACCAGTCTCAGTCCATCGGGGAGAAGATAGGGAGAAGACCAGTCTCAGTCCATCGGGGAGAAGATAGGGAGAAGGCACAGGTCGACCCATCCCACTGCTCTGGGGAGAAGACCTGAAGAATGTCTCACGTAGCTGCAATCATCAACAGTCCAAAGCCCAAGACAATTAGGAGAAATTGGCGTAACTACAGGATAACCTATCATTGTCATCTTAATAGGAAATCCCCATGTTTTAGGGATAGGTAAGGTTATCCCAAGGGAGGCATCCCCAGTGACCTAAAGGGCTAGGTAAGCTAGATATAGGGTTGAAATTATACCCCCCTCTCACTGGTCACTCAAGTCAAGAAATTCACAAGGTCTATGTCCAAAAAGGATGAGGCAAATGAAGATAGTTTATGTACCTTCCCAGAACAAGACAACAGAGCATATATATATGTCAATTTCAAGTACAAAATTGATATTTAAGCCTCAGGGGACAATAGACAATGTAAAAAAAAACTAGCTGATATAAAATTGCAGCAATAGTAAAGTTTGCAACAACAAATGATAATTTGTAACAACTACAAGAAAAACACTTTAGAAATACTTGAAAAGATAGTGAAAACTTAGCATTAATTAGGTAGAATGATTAGCACTTGTTGTAGCAAATTTATGAGTGTGTTAGCTAGCATTTAAAGTTAGTTATGCCGAAAATTGCAGCAGTTAGTATAGTTGTAACAATGTTTTGTAACAGCAGCAAGTAGATTAGTAATCTAGGCTAATTTAGGGTTAGAGATAGTAAAAACTTAAGAGACTATTGTTTGAGTGTTTGGTCAACCCTTCAACAAGAGAGACGTAAGAAACTAGTGCCTTTAGGGCTTACGGAGTCAATTATATCAGCACAATAATTTGGAGGAAAGAAAATGATTATACTTGCCAAAGGATCAAGAGATGAATGCTAGAGGTGTTGGCACTTCAAAGCCTCAAGCATTCAAGTTTTTAGAGAAGGATTCCACTAGGGTGTAGCACCTTAAGGCCCTAACATAACCTCCTCTCCTTGAACTATTGAAATATATTTATGCAACAAGAACTAGAGCAATGCTTCTAAAGTGCTAGCACTTTAGGGCTTTAGAAGCTTGTCTAGACAAGATCTTCTTTAGCAAAACTTTGCAAACAAAGAGCAAGCAAGAAATACCTTATGTTTCTTACTCCTAGGGTTTCAAGCAAGCAATTTCATAATCCTCAACATGAATAAGTAAAACATACCATAAACATTTAGCATGAAATGAGAATTGCAGATTTACTTACTTCACCAAGAATAATCAAGCATCAAAACCCTAGATTGCCAAAAGATTTCACCAAGAAATGATCCAAGAAGCACCCACACAAGTCCCCAAGAGGTGCGCGTCAAAATTTCAGCCAGTAACCCTTAAAGAGGGCACAAATTTCAGTCCTCTCTCTAAGTGAGGAGATTTATCATCATAAAATGAATTAGGCTAGCCATATTTATATGGGAAATCCTGGCCTAATTACCCAAAAGTTGTGTATTTTCACAGTTTTGAGCCTACTTCTCAGTTTGCTCATTAAAATTAAAAAAATAAAAATTCATTTTTTTACAAAATGGCCCTCAAAGGGTGACGCCGTGCCCCTTTATGGTGACGTTAGGCTTCCTAAGTGAAGTGTTGGGTTGGAGAAGCATAGCGCTAGGCCTCCAAAGGCCATCTACCATCTCCTCAAGTGCCAAGTGTCAAGTCATGAACCATCCTCCACCATAACTCATCTCCATCAAGCCCTAGAATGATGTCATAGGCTAGTAGAGTGATGTCCAAGCCTCCAAAGGCTAGCGTCCAAGTGGAGAAGGACCGGAAGTAGTCTCCTAGCCATGCCAGAGTGCCTCCCAAGGCAACAACCTCCTCCTCTATTGTGCAAATGGTGATCACAAGCTAGCCCCAGATGTGGGGTCTCTACATCCATCTGTGAGCTCTAAAGCCCCCATGAAGATCCGAACAAATCATCTCCTCATGAACACAAGTCCACCGAGCAATGTCCTGCAACGACAAACAGATACGCCCTCCAAGGGTCCATAAGTCATAGGATCATGCCAAGTAAGCCACATCTAATAATCAAACCACCCGAACATGTGCATCAAACCCCCCTTTTCAAACTAAACAAATGCTCAAAGACGTTATACAATTTGTCAAATTTAGGTGAGGGAGGGGTGTCAAGGCATCCTATTGGGTCGGTCAGTCCTCAAGTCAAGGGTGTTTTCCAAAAGAAACCCATCTAAGTCATGTAAAGAGGATGAGGTGGATGGGGGTAAGACCTTTGGGCATGGGGTTCATGACATACAAGGGTTCGTATTGTCTCATTTATAGGTGCCTTTGTAGAGGGTGTGTTGCCCTTTGTCCGTGATGCAACATTTTTCCAAGCCCATTTATTGCCATTAATTAATTAAAGTCCATAACAATTGGGTAATCCAAATGGGTAACATAAAACTTGGGAGGCAATATCACAATGTCACTTGAAGGGAGAGGTACATTGAGTGCCATAGGGGTAAAGCATAGGTTGCAATGCACTTGTGTAGATCCCTCAACAAGTGGGATGTCTATATGTGTGAGCTTTGCTTTTGCAGGTCTTATGCTTTTAAGAGATAACACTTCATTGTTTCTCAAGACCTCTTAGGAGAGCATCTAGAAGGTTTATGATTTGGCTTTTATCTCTTGCCAGCTACTTTCCCCTCTGGGCCTTTAGCCCCTTCCTCCCATGAAATGAGGTACAATCCCTTCTTGGGTCAATACACCCGAAAATCCCAAAAGATAAGGAGACGAAAGGAAAGAAGTGTGGAAAGTGATAACTATGATCAGGAGTGAACAATGACTCTTCAAGGAAATCACCAATAGCACCCTATTCTCAAGGGTGACCAACTTACTAGGACAAAATGACACCCACCAAGGTTAAATAAGGCAAAGAATATAAATTCCAAGCAAATGTTCTATAATCAAGAAAGATTCTTTGCAACATATTCAAATGCTTCAATTATTAGAGCGACACTTACCATGATATCGGACTCATTACCTCATGGAGCAAGACTTGTTGTCCTCTGGGGCTAGGCCAATGTGATGGATGCAGCTCTGTTATTGGTGACATATGATGGTGCATCAATGAATTTACGGGGCCATGCTAGTCAATTTGCCTCTCGACACTCCATGTCTGCTACCTGTGGGCCTCAAGACATGATCTCTGATGTTACCCCTAGTATATGGGGGTAACAGGTCGCACATGCAAATTTTCTAGGCAAATTGCAAGGTTGTACAGGTGACGTCCGTCATAAGGCTGTGACATCAGCAAGCAGTACAACAGGTTTGCAAGTTGGAAGGTTTTTTCGGGATTTTTGATGAATTTGTAATTTGCTAAGAGGGCTAGTTTTGTCCTCGGAATTTCTCAATCGAAAAATTTTACTGAACATAAATTTGTGTCTCTTATGTATGGATGATTTCTCTCTAATCTTTGTGTTCATGTTGTAATTTTATGTCATAATTCCAGTGTAAAATTATTTAGTGATAACAACCCTAGTTTATTGTTTGAGGTCACTTGGAAGTAATTTTCAGATCTAAAATCCCCGAGGTGTAGGACAGTCGGTGATGGAGTGTGTTGTTAAGGCACTCTGTGATGTTAAAGTCACCGGTTCGAAACCTGCGGGGACAAAAAATCCAGCCATGTTAAGGGTTGGTGTGGCTCAGGCCAGGTGCAATCCCCGGGTGATTTTGGCAGCTTAGATGCCCCTGAGTCGCAGTTTCTCAACCAACAAGTCACGGACAAACTAACCAAAAAAAAAAAAAAATCAGATCTAAAATTGAATGCATTAAATGCTTAAAAATTGATAGTATGACCCAGAGTTGAGAACGAATTTTCTCTCAGTGTCATCTCTAGAGGACAAGGGTTATGCAGTCTTGTTCCAGAAAGAACAAGTGTTCATGCGTTCAGGGGGAGCTAGCCCTGGCACAACAATCAGCATTGGTGTTAGAGAGGGCAGGGTATACAAGTTGCAGGGCCAGACTGTAAGAGGATCCAAGGGGATCTTGGATCATGGATCGATGTTAATGACAAAGGACAAGGAGAAGGAGGCTCCAAAGGGTGAGCTGAGTTCACAAACTTCCAGTGTGGGGAGTCAACCTTCAGATGGGAAGAGAGAATTAGCCCCTTCCAGTTTTGTCAGGAGACCTAGTTGGTACGAGTTGACATTGATAGATGCTCAAGAGTAGGAGGAGGCTCATAGGAGTACAGACAAGGAGAGCAGGCCTCCGAAGAAGTGTTCATACTTCAGGGCATTAATGTGTAGCATCATCAATTCTGAGGCTTTCAGTGTTCAGGAAGCAACTGACCAGTAGGGTTGGAGGGATGCTAGTGTGCAAGATGATGTGTGCGACATTATGCTAGGGTCAGAGGGAGAATCAGTTCCAGATGGCTCTTAGAGAAGCACCTTCCTCACTAAGAGGGAGTGTTGATGTATGTAGCATTAGACAAGTACTTCCACATCAGTTTCGTGTCTAACATGTGGAAGTTGTCCTTAATGCCTCTCGGGACTTGGGAGATTCACTTTAATACAATGAATGTACTTTTGTAATTAATGGAGTTTAATTTAAGTTAAATGCCTAAGTATTTGGAATTAGTGAGTTAAATTAAATCCTAGCCTTTAGATCATAAAGTGAAGGTGAGATTTAATCTCATCCCTTGATCACTTTGGAGATCTAGGGTTTTTGGATTTAGGGTAAACTCAAGGTTATAAAAGGCAACCTATGTGAGAGGAGAAGACACACACAGAGTGAGATAGGAGATCTCATTGATTGGGTAGAGAAGGACTTTCATCCAAGTGTGCAAGGGCGGGGTCCGAGAAAAGGAACAAAGGAATAGCATCCAGGTGTGTTAGGCTAGGCTATTTGTTGTTTCGTATTATTCCTCAGGTGAGCCATTATCCCAAGACGGGAACCCAGGATTTTATCTAATAAAATCAACAAGGTACTGGTTTTCCCTTAGGGATTTTTCCAAGGGTATTTTACCCAGAAATTACGTGTACTTTGTGTATGGTTTCCTTATTTATGCTTTCGCTGTAATGTTTCGTTAAAAGTTCAACTATGTTTTTATTCAATAAATTAATTTATTTCAAATTAACTGTCAAGTGCTAGGTTAAGAGAATTTAACACTTAGTTCATGTAGTTCATGCCATGTTTAATATACATAAATCTAATGCTGAACTCAAGCATACTCCTAGGATATTAATATGCTGGAGAAAATTTAAATTTTTGAGATCTCACCTTTTTCATGAATTGCTCAATTTGTCCTATTGCGGACAGCTCCACATAGAAACCTTAGTTTCTTAAAACAGATGTACAACAAAGCAGATGTAAACTATTGTACGATGTTAGGACATAATAGAGAGGCTAGGACAACATTGAACATAACAGCCCAATATGAATATGCTAATAACATGATCCTCTAATGTATAGGAATTATAATTTTACCAATATCTGTTATCATGTGGAAAGATTAGGATATTTAAAAAAATGCTAAAACCATATTTTCTTTTCTCATCACTCAAGGATTGAGATAAATTACAAAAAGAGACAATATTACATTGAGCCCAACCTTCAAGGCACTTGGTGTTAGCTTTTTAGCTCGGGAGGTACTCTGCATGTTTTGTCTTGAATGCAGATGTTACCTTAATATTTACACTACCAGGCACTTAACTTTGTAATAGTTTTTATAAAGTTGTTTTAAGTGGTTCTTTTATTAAAGGGACTTTTTAATAAAGTGTACCTTCTATCTTTAAAGTGACTTTATTTTCATAAAGCACTTATGTAATAAAGTGAAATTCATTTTAATTTTAAATGAGACATTTTGGAAGGAATGGATCATGACCCTTGATCTTGAAAAAGGCAAGATCTAATCTTGGCCTTTGCATCTAGGGTTGGGGAAGGTGAAAAGACACTTTTGGGGGGAAAATGTCATTTTCAGATTATCAAAGAATGCATTGGGTAGTGTGCAAGACATGTTGTGAAGACATCGGGAGGATGTTGAGCGCACATCGGGAGGAGAGTTAGAGAGATTTTCTGAGCATGCTTGAGAGAGGAAAGTGAGCAGCAAAGAGGGCACGTTTTTTGAGGAAAGAGGGCACGATTCCCGAGAAAAACAATTCTGTGAATTTTTGACCGAAATATTTTTCTGCTGTGGGAGGCCGTATTGTACGGAACCGTGCATTCCTTACAATTTCCGTACAGCCGTACGGATTTGGCACGGAAACCAAGGTGATTTTGGCACGGCTGTTTTTGGGCCGTACGGAACAATCCGTACAGCGGACTGTGTGCACGGAAAACGAGGTACGGAAGAGGCTGGACAGCGGTACGATTTTGGCACAGAAAACGAGGCAGATTTCTGTGGGACAGATTTGGTGCTGTGAGGTATTTTCCTTAGCTGGAAATGTTGTTTTGCTGCTGATATGTACTTTCCTGAAGCATAATAATAAGATCTCTCTCTCTCGTTGGGTTTCCCCACATTGGGGTTCTCCCTGGCATTTGCCTAAATTTCTGTGAGTTATGGGTTGCTGTCCACTGTGTATTTCCGCTGCATATTTTGCTTAGCAATATGTATTTCTACTTATGAAAATTTCTGAATGTGGGTTTTATGCGTTTCTGAAATTTATGAAGACAGTTATCTCTAGGTTGCTAAGTGTTTGACAAAATATTAGCTTGCTGATTTTTTTCATTAAAAAAAAAAATCTACACTTGGAGCCCAAACCTATAACAAAACAGTAGATTCACATAAATTAGATATACTCAGACTGTGAAATAGCTAGGACTATGCCTTCACAACACCTAATTGGCAAAAGATTAAGTAAAAGCGGCATTAGATGAACATGTGCCTCAGATAACTTGTAATAAACACGCTCCCTTTGTGTCTAACCAAGTATTCCCCGGCTTCCATTTGGTACTCTTGGTCCTGGCAATGACTAGTTTATTCTTAATAAGCAAAGGCTGATAATATGGGTTAATGATTTGAGTATGTGCATTTTTCACCTCCTTCAAGCGTGGCTACTCATACAATTTAAGTTTATTTGCATTAAATAGACCGCGAATACCAAAATTAGTAGAAATAGCCAAAGAGATGTCCTTGAAGCCAATAACCTAAGTGAGGGTGAATGAACCATATTGAATGAGCTTCAACTTGAGATGTCGCATGTTCTAAAAACAAAGTTTGTCCAAGTATAACCATACTATATTTCCAACTTAAAAGTGAGATGGTATTATATGCTTATCATATGGAGACTTTGGCATGTAGTTTGGTTATTTGCTCTCGAAAAGTGGGCACTTTATCTTGCTCCTTTTTTTTGTGATAAGTAAAGGGAGTACAAAGGGAAACTAGATTCTCATATGGAACAAGAGTTTTAAAACCATAACAAACATTACTTTTATCTCAATTGATGAGGGAGATAAGCAATAAGAGAGAAGCAACGAATGAACTTTCTATATAAGCTCATGCCTTCCAAGAAACTCTTTAACTTGTAGGAGTGAGCTAGTTTCTAACTTAAACCTTATCATGATCAACATGCACTTCTTGGGAATCAATAATAAACCCTCATGAGGAAAAAAAACCTTAGTCATGAGCAACAATTGAGGAGTAATGTATTTGAGATTATGATTTCATTATATGCTCATCTCCACTTTCTTATCATAGTTAAAATATTTTCTTTATTGGACATTTGCTTGATACATCTTCATCAAAGTTGCCATTTTTTCCATGT
>ML850993.1:9833-27868 GCA_009831015.1 Picea engelmannii
ATTGCCTGCTCTCTTATGGGAATGCCTATGGGGATGATGGTGATGTCTACTAGCACTTTTTACTTTTATCTTCTCCTCTGAAGATTTGTGACTCTCAGATCTACTTGAGTCACTCTCCTTAACCAATTTCTTCTCTATTCCGTTCAAACCTTCCAATAGCTTCATGTTGAAGTCATCGTGCTACTCTTTGGCTTTCATAAGCCTTTCATTATCAGTTTTATGGCTTTGGACATCCTTCTGCAAATTCTTAATGGTCTCAGCCATATTCATATCTTCATTCCTTTCTTCTCCATGTCCATTGGAGTTTGTTCCTTCCATGCCCAAATGGACATCCATCCCTCTGTTATTCTCTGGATGGTTGTAATTCCCTTGTGCCTCTTCCATTCCTACAGAATCTGCACTGGTCTGACCTGACCGAGTTGTTGTTAATTCTTCAAAACATGCATCCATCGAAACTAATCAGACTAACAAATCAGCCATTCATGAGAATATGCACCATTTCGATTCAACATACACATCAGCATTATCACTCCCGGTTTCCTGGTGTTATCACCATGACAATTCTAAATAAGACCCAAGTCTTGAGAATGCTGACGCGTAGTGCCTTCCGAGATACACTTGTGCAAGAAGGTGGTTTTGTCGAAACCACTTTCGCCAAGACGCGGTATTACGTGTCTCAACATGTCAAATCCACCACTCGTGGAGCGGGCGACGACTAGTCAGATCACCCTGCTTCATTCGTTCGGTACTTCGCAGCCATGTGACGTCAATTGAACGTCGCCATGTAACGAACTCAAAAGCTAATCATTCGAAATGGATTGGTCGAGCATGAAAACCCAACGTTATTTGTACGTAATCTGTTTGCGCTTCATAAATGGAGTTCTATAATTACCACTCCCCAAGTATGAAGATATCTATGTATCCATAACCATAGTAATATTCAAGCTGCTCGAATTCCTGCTCTCTGTAAAGACACATTTCGGTATCCCCAACCTGAGATACATGGAAAAAGCTAAGTCGAGTGAGACTGGTTATTCGAGCAACATGCTAGGATTTCCTGCGAATAAAGAGAAGAGGGTCCTTGCGCACATTCTAGAAACTAAGTTCCACACAGAGCCGGTTATAGACTCGTGATTGGAAGTCAGGCTGAATCCCACTATAAAGGATTTAGTCATCAACAGGCCAGCCGCTAAGAAGAAAAGGAGTAAGCGGCATAAGAAGGAGGAATCTACGGTTGAAGCGGCTGAAAGTGTTGGAGAAAATCAATCGGTCTAGTTAGACTCTTCTTTAATGGAGGAGATCGCTAAGTTGAAGTAAGTCTTCAACTAAGATAAGCATGTCTCAGCGAATTTTGAACAGTCGGTAGCGGAGGTTAAGAGTACAAGAGATGATAGGCATGTTCTTCAACGACCCTTTTTACAACAGGCTAACTGTTGTCATCACCCTTTTGTAATTTTGTGATTAATATGATTATATAAATACAGAAACGGATTTTAGACTATTTTATTATAATTTCTATCTAGTGATGTTATGACTCTTGTTTTCTTTTATAATAAATTTTTCTTGTAATCTTATATTTTATTTTCCTCTGTCTAAATCGGAAGAAATTAAAATTCAGAATTTTTTTTAATTAATGCTTTAATGCGGTTATGTGTTTCTTTTTCTTTTATTATTATGCAATTTAAACTCAGACTCCTCGCCTTCCAAACGACTTTGCACGCATTAACTTGACCTGTTCATTTATATTATCATGCATAAAAATATTACAAGGTAAAACACTTCTCCGCGCACCTAAATCTATTGTGTATTTCTTCTTTGTCGTACCGACTACATACGCACACTACTCTGGCGTTGTGCGCCAATATCCACTACACACAGTTTCGATACTACGCACTGATATTCCACACACATTTTCGTCATATGCATGCACCATGTAAAGTTTAACATATTCCTTAGTGCTCAAATATCCGCGCACACTACTGAATACACCGTCGCGAAACAACTTATACTCATACTTATGCATGTACCAACAAAACTCCTCTGCATTAAGCAATACTTGCGCACCCCATGTGCACCTTACTATGTGTGTGCTTACCGCGCAAGGCTAATTTCAGCGTGTGCATATACACATAATAATCTTCCATGCGATGCCACAATTTACCGCTCACACTGGCACGCCAATGGTTTCCCGCGCGATGCCAAATTTACCACACGCGCCAGTACGCCAACCTTTTCCAAGGACACTCTATGACTCTAATTCTTGTCACTTCGAAGTTACTTTTCTGTGAATATTCACTTCAATTGCACCCTTCTGGCCCATCCAAGCTCAATGTTGAATTGAGGCTTTGATACCGTACTATAACGATCCCCCTGAACAACCTAAGGCCAGGGTATGCCACTCCAGAGCAACCACTCATGCCCTGACGCCAGTCGATAACATTCCCAACCATCAGGTCGGGCCATGCTACTCTAAGGAATACTTTCGTTCCCATACTGCGAAACATACAGTAGCATACACAGTAGTCAACTAAGCAATGCCACCTAAATTTACTCTTTAGACTGCATGCAACTAAAACATATACATACAGCACGCTCGCGGAAGCTTTACATCTAAACATAAACAAACAATTACTTTCTGTAACATACGAATTTTATATTAAAATAACAGTAATTACCGATATGCATCATTTACAGGAAATTACCCATAAGCACACAAACAATCATAGTCGCATATATGATAAAATCGTAACATAAACATGTAAATAACAAAACAATATATCAATATATCATATAATTGGTACTTATCTTAGAAAGACTATCACCAACTGCTTACAGACCGTCCATGAACCTCCCAACCATAGACTACATTGTTCATCACTCTCAACAGTGAATCACCCCCGAGTTGGGACTGAACTCCACCTAGGGTAAAGGGATTCCTATCCAGGTTAAGGCTCATGAAGAACAGGAAAGACTCTGTCTCAAGTGCTCACTCAACTAACAACCTACAAACTCTCATTCCCCACGTGCCTATCCCACCCAAGGAAGTGTGCCCCTTCTCTGCTCAACAGTCCCTCGGCTACCCCACTTCCCTTTCAGGGCTTCAACAACAGGTCGAACCGGAAGTCTCAGAGTGTTGTACCTGCAGTTTAGCAGCTACGGAAATCAATCCCCAGCAATTCTCTCACTCAGAGAACTGCTCACGGACCTAACAACCCGCTTCTTCAATCCCGCTCCAAGCTAACTAGGTACACCAACCAAAAAGGGTGGGGAAACAGGCTTCGGAAAGGTGAAATGGTTGTCTCAAGGATAACAGAATGTATGAGTGAAATGGTCATGGAGTCATTGACTGGATAACTGAGTGTGTTTTGGAATCAATGTGAACTCTTTGTGAAAAGTGATGGTCAACATGATGGTTCCCCCCTTCGCCGCATTCGTAAGGTATATGTGAGAAAAAATCCCCCCCTGAGCTAAGTTTCCCCACGATATGAATGCATGTCCCCAACTTGACACTTGTCATATAAGAAGTTACTTTTGTCCACTTGTCCCCAACTTTAGAACTTAGGATAAACTAATTATCCATACTTTATGTTTTAGGAAATATTAATATAATATTCCATTGACTTTTGGCCCTCCCTTTCTCTAACTGGTGAAGTTCAGTCCCCCATCTCTTTTATCGTAGTCGGTCTGTGCGCAATGATGTATTTTATATTAATCATGAGTCATGTACAAAGTAGGCACATTGGACCTTGACATCTAGGCGTTCCGACCTAATACCAAAACATAAGCATTCTGGCTTATAATACTGGCTCACCAAAATATAATGCATATCATATACATAAAGGTTTGTTGACCTTAGTATTGTGCACACCTTAGTTACTGCACGCGGTATCCGTTGTCCTCAAGGTTGTGTGCACCTTAGTTACTGCACGTGGTATCCGTTGTCCTCAAGGTTGTGTTCCCTTTAGTTACTGCGCACGATATCTTACCAAGTGTATATTACATCATTTTACTGCGCAGTTCATGCGCGCACTATGCCACATGATGTGCATTATCAAATGAGGTCAAAACAACTCACCAGCTTAAGTATATTTATATTACATTTACAATTGGGTTCGGTCGAGGGATATTACAAGAGGGTTGAGCCGATGAGTTGGCAAGACTAAGAACTCCTCCCAGAAGAGGAGGGAGGTTCTACAAGCGTCTGGAATGGCGGGGATTATGTGGGTCCCCTATGATATCCGACTAGCAAAGTGAATGTGTGCGAATGGTGATGAGAGAAAATAAATGAACAAGAGTCTTTGTATAATTTTGGACCTTCACAATATATCTCACAATCATATGTAATCACAAGAGCATCACACATAAATCAATTGACAAGAAGCATACATGTGGGTAGGTGGGTTTTGTCTGCGTGGGAGAACAAAGAAAATAAATGCTCGTGTCTTGAAAAGACGTAACATCCTTCCTCTCAAATAGCATTGGACCTTCCAATAGCACTCAACAGTGGGGTCTAAAGCCATCGAAAGAGGAACTAGTGAAGGATGAAACAATCAATTATAATGAGGGGTAGAGGGTGCATATCCTGAAAGAGCTGGCGATATTTCCCAATAGCCACACAAAATCTAATCAAGGTGCAAGTGCAGCCCACAATTTTCACCTGGGTAGATGTCCTAAAATTTGGTCACTAGGTACCTCAGTCAAAGTGCGGCATTTATATTTTCGGCCTCAGAAATGGGTCACAGGATGGATCCCTTCCAAGAGGTGGGTGCCTCAAGGAGGGACGCACAGAACAACCGGACCTCGGCCTTCGACCCTTCACGACTATCTCCCTGCCTTATGGTGTAAGAACACTTGACTTGGAGGATTTTAAAGTTCCCTATTTGTCAACTTCTAATGTTTGAAGATGTGAGAACCAGATAACGGGGAGTTATTTGGATGCCTATCCCCAAGATCCTACCTAGACTAAACAATTTATTTTGGCACCTCCTATGGAGGAAAACTTTGTGAGTTTTTAGAAAAAATTTAGATGTGCTTGTTTGAAAGATTGGGGGTGTGAACCAATCTCGTTTGAATTAAGTGGGAGTGGATAATTCCTTCAAGAAATAGTGGGACGTTTTGGAATACCTTGGGAGGAAACCTACTTCAACCTCCACAATTCGAGATGAAATTATGTGAGTGAGTAGTGACTTTGTGTGTGAGCAAATGATAAAATGTGTCAAATGATAGAAGAGCGCTCTGTGGTGTAGCGCATCCCATGGGAAGTCGGGGGTGTTTAATTCTTCGAGTATGTCCTCGCCACAGTGGAATTGGTGGGAATACAAGGGATCTAAAAGAGTGATATCGGTGATTGTCGTCGTGTGGTTGTCTTCGGGTGAAGAAAAAGTAGGGGGAATGACGCAATGAGATCGTGATGGTTCGCTCAACATAAACCAAATATCGAAGTACTGAGCAGTACCAGTGGTAGTTGGATGTAAATTTTCCGTAGGGAAATGTACGGGAGAATTGGGAGGGGTTGGGGGTAAATCCTCGAATAAGTCATCCAAGAACCATGGAGGAATAGGGAGTGCCTCGGGTTCAGGAGAAATGATATGAAGAATCTCTAGGGATGAGGTGAGGTCAACCATCGATTCTATAGGGGGCTCAGGGGTTTGAATCAGGGTCATTTGGTGTTGCCTATATTCAATGATCATAGGACATTGATATGTAAAATGATCTAAGGATTCACATAGAGAGCAAGGGCATCTCATACATTCATTGACTGAAGTTGTGGCATAATAGATGTCAGTAATGTTTGGTAGGGATGATGTAGCTGGATTGGGTTTGTTCGGGAAGCTTTGGTGTACTGCGGCTAGTGTCTACCGGAAGTGAGGTAGGGTTGGGCAATGGTGTGTATAATGGCCATATTCTGAACATATAGTGCAAGCGAATTTTGTTCGCAGCCCTTTGCTACTTGAGTGAGGGGTGGTAGCAGCAGTACTTGCTACAATGGCGAGCGTTGATGGTGTTTGATTGAGTGGAATCAGGTTCTGTAACTCGGGTAGAGATGGGCATTTGTTGGTTTGGTGTCCATCTTTCTCACATAGCGTGCAAAGGGGTTCGACGTGTGGGGGAAGTGGAGTTGTGGGCTCCTTCTTCTTTTGCCTGCCCCCAGCTGTGGCAGGGAGGTTAGTGAGTGGGGGTGTAGAGGGTATGGTGGGAGTCAGTATGGGAATCGTCATTAGGACTCCTTCCATTTGGGGGGGAAGGGATGGTTGAGGGACCATCTCTGGTGGATGTAAATACCAAACTGGAATTGCTAACACCATATTAGGGAGGGTAAGCATTGCGGCTACTTGGAAAGCTTGTACGCCTGGTGGAGGGTAAAAGAAAGGGATTTGAGTAATGGCTTGGGGAACTGTCTCCCAAACTGGGATATGGCATTGAGGAGAGGTGAAATCATGAACTGGTGGAATCGACGAGTTCGCAGGAGGCTCATGAGGGGGGAGCTCTGATACTAGTGGGACGTCAGATATGATAGAAGCCTCCCTGGGAGGAAGGGTATCCTCTATGTCAGTTTCGTTGGATGAGACGACGCATACTTGATTGGAAGGATGAAGGAGCGGTGGTGTACCATGGTAAGTTTCTAACAATGATGGGTCTTTGAAAATCCCAGGACCCATTTCGATGAGTGGGTATGCGTCATGACTCGTGTGGATGAGAGGGAGAATGTTATCGATGTTGGCAGAAGGGTTAGGCTCGTAATGTGAGACTTGGTCAATGGTAATGATCTTCCCGTTATGGGGGAACATCATGGTTCGAAAGATGGAAGAGGCAACTGCCTTCATAGCGTACATGTAACTACGACCGAACAAGATATTATAATCAAGTGGGGCATCGATAACTTCAATGTTGATGAGAATGGTCTTGCCCCCGAGTTCTACAGGGACATTCTGGAAGAGCCCTTCGGGAGAAGATGGTCATCCGTCATAATCTCTTAAGGTAATGGCAGATGGTATGAGTTCGGGGGAACCAAGTTTTTGCCATACAAATCTGGACATAATGCATGTGGATACACCTTCATCGATAATGCACCGATGAACTGTAATGTTCCGAATTTTTACTGGGATTTGAAAAACGATTAGAGCAGGAAGGCGAGGTTCTCCGTTGTCGAGATTAAATGTGATGAGTTGAGTATCCGCGGGGTCGACTGCCCCCAAGGCGGAAAGTAATGATTTCCGCTGAGTGGGACAAGTTTGAAGGACTTTTAAGACTGACATGGCAATCGGGGATTGTGCTAAGTCATCGACCAAACTGTAATTAAGAGCCGCCCTAGACTAGGGGTTGTGGGCATTCCTGCGCAATGGGATGTGAGGGATGCGAAGAGGTGTTTCGGAATTAGGGCGAGGAATTACCAACGGGGGTTCCGTTGGTGTTGGGTTTGTTTCTGGGGGAATGGGAGGAGACTCAGCGGGTGCACGGTATTGAGGACTACGTGTTTGCAGAATGATTTCTTCCTCGCTGGTGAGGAGGATAGTACAATTTGCGGGATTGTTTGGATTGAGATATTGTCCCAACTATGGTGGGGTAGGTTGCGTGTCCTGTTGGGTGTTCATCACACCCTGGTGCGGAATGGGATTCTGCAGCACGGTTGGGGGTGGTTGTTGCACATATTGTTGTGGGGCCTGCTGAGGGGTAGACGGTGCTGGAGGATGTGGTAGACTGCCTAAGTCTTTCAACTGTTTAAAATTAGTGATTTGGGGGCAATGATGAGTATAATGACCAAACTCACCGCAAATGGCACAAGGGAAGGTGGTTTTAACAATATTGTTATTTCTCCCTTGACGCATGTTATTATTTCCCACATGGGGATTCTGATTCCCTTGATTTTGGTTGCCCCCAGTAGGTTGGTTCTGTTGGGGGTGATTGTCGCCTTGACCTGGGTTGTTATTGTTCCTGTTTTTCCCTTTCTTTTTGGCATTATTCGACGGATGCATCGGATTTGCCATATTTAGTTGTTCGAAATTTTGATATTGCTAAAGGGGAGAGGGTTGAATAAAATTCACCCCCACGTGAGGGTGTGGGGGTGCCATGGGTTGTGGAGGACCAGGAAATGGAAAGTACGGATTCTGTGGGAGTTGTGATCTGTAAGGTACATAGGAAGGCGTGGCGCTTTCGGTAGTACCTAGAGCATAAGTTGAGGTAGAGGGGGTACCAGAACTTGTTTGGATAGGTGGGTGTATTGGGGGTGTCGACTGTGGCCCACTGATGGGTGGAGGAATAGCAACAGGGTATGGTTGTTGATAAGGGGGTGGGGGTAATAGGAGGTTCCCCCATATGCCGACGAATATTGAGGTCTACCATACATTGGTGGTGGTTGGGGTTGTGGACTGTGGTGCGTGGTATTACCAATCGATCCGTCTGTTGAGTGAGACATCTCGGGTTTGTCTTGACCGAATGGCATGGGTTTTGGGAGATCATGAAGTACTGTGTATAAGTACCTTGATTGTGAATAGATGAGGTCATATTGTTGAGCCTTACTGATGGCTTTCTCTTTGGATTGAGGGAAGGTGGAAGCTACATCTTTACCGAGGAGAGAGACAAGTGATCTGAGAAACCAGTCAAGACACTGTTGTTTGGTGGTTTCATCTTTGCACAAACTACGTCGTCTACGCCACTCATGAATGTGATCAACGATATGTGTGGCTGAGGTTTTTTTGAAATTAGAGAGTAGTTCAAGACAATTGTCGTGGCAGATTGGTAATTGGAAGAAGGTAAAAAATGCTTTGGCCAAGGACTTGAAAGTCGCATGGGACCCCGAATTTTCATCTACATACCATTTGGTTGATGGGCCAGTGAGTGTGCGTTGAAATAATCGTAGTCTGATGGAATCATCCATAATGTTGTTGGAAGAGCACCATAGGTGGAAAGTCATGACATGGTTGGCAGGGCCATCTCCTGCCTTTCCTTCAAACTTGGGGATGTCTGAAGGTAGTTTGGTAGGCATTGCAGGCCATGTGGGGTCATGCAATATAGGATCATTTGTGAGTTTTCTTAGATCTGGTATGTTAAGAAAGGCCAAATATGGCATCTGTAGTGGGGGCGGAGGATTAGTTCCAGCCATGGTATGGGTGTTTTGTGAACCTGACCCTTGAGGGGGGCTAGGTGGATTGGTACTTCCTCCTTGAGAGGAAGTTGGCCTCCTGCTTCTGTGTAAAGGAGAGCGAGTGGACGGAGGGACTTAGGAAGTGGACCCAAGTAATGTGGAACTAAGCAAAGCTGATCCTAAGACAGTGGCACTCACTGGAGTGTGAGAAGGTGGGGTCGATGAGTTGGCAAGACTAGGAACTCCCCCTAAAATAGGAGGGAGGTTTAGCAAGCATCTGGAATGACGGAGATTATGTGGGTCCCCTATGATGTCCGACTAGCTGAGTGGATGTGTGCGAAGTGTGATGAGAGAAAATAAACAAGAGCCTTTGTTGCAAATTTTGAACTTAACACGATATATATCTAAATCAAAATGTAATCATAAATGCATCATACATAAAGTGTTTTGAAAAAGAAGCATATATGTGGATAAGTGGGTTTTGTCCGCATGGGGAAGCAAAGAAAACAAATGCTCGTGTCCTAAAATACGTAACGTCCTTCCTCTCAAATAGCACCGAGCCTTCCAATAGTACTCAACAGTGGGGTCTGAAGTCACTGGAAGAGAAACTAGTGAAGGATGAAATAATCAGTTATAATGAGGGGTAAACAGGGCATATCCCGAAAGAGCTGGCGATATTTCTCAACAGCCACACAAAATCCGATCAAGGTGCAATTGCAGCCCACAATTGCCACCTGGGTAGATGTCCTAAAATTTGGTCACTAGGTACCTCGGTCAAAGTGCAGCATTTAGATTTTCGGCCTAAGAAATGGGTCACGGGTTAGATCCCGTCCAAAATGTGGGTGCCTATAGGGGGGACGCACAAAACAATCGGACCTCGGCCTTCAACCCTTCACGGGTATCTCCCTGCCTTATGGTGTTAGGAACACTTGACTTGGAGGATTTTCAGTTCCCTATTTGACAACTTCCATTTTTTTGACAATGTGAGAATCAGATAACGGGGAGTTATTTGGATGCCTATCCCCGAAATCCTACCTAGACTAAAAAATTTCTTTCGGCACCTCCTGTGGAGGAAAACTTAGTGAATTTTTTAGAAAATTTTTAGATGTGGTTGTTTGAGAGATTGGGGGTGTGAACCAACCTCATTGAAATTAAATGGAAGTGGATAGTTTCGTCAAGAAAAATGTGGGGTGTTTCAGATCCCTTTGGAGGAAACTTACTTTGACCTCCACGTTTCAAGAATAAAACTATGTGAGTGATAAGTGACTTTTGTGTATGAATGAGTGAAAGTGTGCCAATTTTTTAATGAATTAGGTGTCACCTTGTTGCATGTGGACTTCATTTGGTCCTTACAAGTGTTGATTACCTAATTAACTAAATGTATTTGGTACAACCTTGCGTAATTCAAAAGTCCCTATGAAACTAGCATGCAGACATGTGGGTCATTTACTATTCATTTAACTCCCTATTGTGATTTAATCTAAGAAAAGCTTTGAAACTGTCCTAGATTGTGATCATGTGGGCATGTATGGGCCCGTTACAAAACCTTTAAACTTCCCCAGTGATTTAATCTAAGAAAGTAAATTTCAACACTATCCTATCTTTGTAGCATGTGGGCATGTATGGGCTCGTTACAATCTTAAGATGTATTTGAAAAATAAACTAAGAGGAGTCCCAAGAGGGGTTGTTGTCATCTCCTAAAAGTTTTAGTCTTTTTAAGGGAGATGAAATTATCCTACAATATTTTTCTGATTCTCAAGTTCGCTTGGAAGCACAAGAGAAGAGCATACTAAGTGATTGTTATCTAACTTCTAATCCCAATGCAAGTTTTATGTGATTACAAATTATTCCAACTTATACTTTTAGTCAAAGCAAGCCATCCATGTGGCAAAATGAAAGCAAAAGAGGAAATAATGATTTTAAACCCCCTAAGTGCCTATGTGTTTTGACTAATCCCTTTATATGAAGAGGGAACTAAGTGTGGTGCAGATTACAATATGCATGGAATATCTTTTAAGAAAGYTAGGGGCCTTTCCCAAATCACAAAAAACCTTAMAATGTGTATTTTTYTGCACAGGTGCRCGGATCTCAGTGTAGACAGAGGCACAYTGAACGCCTGTGTGCAGACCGAAACGGGCTTTTGGGCRCAGGTGCGCAGAAMAACATTGTGATTTTGGMGCACRTGCRCACGATGCACGACTGTGGGCCAATAAACCCACGCACAACAGACACACGTCCGTGAAGAAAATTTCGKATGGAATTCTCTCAATTCAACTTGGAATTAGATGTTTTGCAGGTCGGCTTGGGCCGGTTAATGCACCTGGAGGTTAAATAAACCAAAAGAAGAGCTATAAAAACCCAAATGGGGTAGGAAATTGATACMTTTCCCTRGTGGAGTCGCCAAACTGTTGCRCCTCTTTTGACACCTAGATGAGAAAAACAGAGGTGYTTGCAAGCTTAGTTGGGTTAGCTAAGCAGGACARCTGTAAAGGAAAAGGGTTARAGAAATAAACATAAAAGAACAACTAAKAATTAAACTAAGAAATRAAAGAACAACTAAACTATTTGAGCATAAAGACATAAGAACAAAAAACCAATAAGACTCATGTCACCAATGGMAAGGTTTAAATTAGTGAAAGAAAACACCAAGAAGAAAGATGACTATGAGTCCCTTCTTCCTCCAAGGGAGGGCTCTTGGAACCCCACAAATAAACTCTTYTTACAACTTTGAATGAAAATGGTGAAAKAATCCCAAGCTAATCCACTCAAGAGGTGAGATGGATTGCCCAATATAATGGTGCTAGTATACTCTTGATGAGAATAGAGGATTCCTCAAGAGAATAGTAGCAGCATAACTTTGCTATTGAATTCCTCAAAAATGAAGTGCACCCATGGCCTTGTTTTATAGAACCTCTTTGAGGTATTGTGCAACTAGCTTGTAGTGTGAAAAGAGGCTAATTAGGGTATTTTTAGGTCTCTGACTAGCCACCCAGTCGGATCATGTCTAGATTTGGGTGTCAAATCAACTTGGAAGCTGAACCAGAAGTGGGTGGGAGGCCGACCAATCTCATAAATGTGTCGTTCTTATATGTGTGTGGATTTTAGCGACCACAATCGCGCATCGGGCACATGTGCGCTTTTCCTGCATTTCTGGTTTGCTCATGTGTGCACGTGCCCTGTGTAATCATAGCGCACCTTAATTTTATCACTGGTTGTATAGTTTTGGACCTTTTGGAAATGATTTTGTGGTAATTTTGGTCCATGGGTGACCTCATAAATGTTTGACGATGCTGGATTCTTGTAACCATTTGCGGACGAAATTTCAGGGATAACAATGTGGACTTCATGTGGTCCTTTACAAGTCTTGATTACCTATCTTACTATATTCCATTGGTACAACCTTGCAGAATTTTAAAGTCCCTAAAGAACTAGCATGTGGACATATGGGTCCTTACCAATCTTTAAAACTCCCTAATGTGATTTAATCTAAGAAATCTTCAAAAACTATCCTAGATTCCAAGCATGTGGGCATGTATGGGCCCGTTACAATAATCTTTAAAATCCCCTAGTGATGTAAACTAAGAAAGTAGCTTAAAAAACAATCCTAATTTTTGCAATATGTGGGCATGTATGGACCCTTACAAATTAAGATGTTTTGAAAAGAAACTAAGAGGGGCCCTAGGGGGCTTTGTCCTCTCCTAAATATTTTGTTTTTAAGGGAGATGAAATCTTCCCTCAATCGTTTTTCTAATTCTCAAGATCGCTCTATGGTGCGAGAGAAGAGCATACTCAATGATTGAAGTTTGATTTCTGGTCCCAATACAAATGTTTATATATGTGATAGTAAATGATTTTAACTTAACTTTTACAATCAAAACAAGCCATCCATGTGGCAAAATGAAATCAAAAGAGGATAAATATGGTTCTTTTTCACCCCCTAAGTGCCTATGTTTTGACTAACCCTTCAGGTGGAGAGGGAATCTAACTGTAGTGCATTTACAAATTGCATAGAATCAATATTTAGAAGGCTAGGGGCCTTCCAAACATCACAAAAAACTCTTACAATGTTGGATTTCTGGACAGATGTGTGGGCCCTAGTTTAGACAAAGGCACATGTGAGGCTAATGCGTAGAGAAACAAGGACCTGTTGGCGCACCATGCGCAGAATTCACTGGAAAACCCAGTGTTGTTGGCGCACGTGCTCAAAAGATGCATATGTGGGCTGGAAGAGCCGCGCACGTTTTGATACGTGTCTGGGAAGAAAATTTTAAATGAAATTCTCATCTTCCAGCTCTAAATTCAACTCTTTGCAGGTAGGACTAGGCTGGTTATGATCCCTGCAAGGTAAATAGATAAAAAAAGAAGTGCTCAAACAACCCAAATAGGGAGGAAATTGATACCTTTCCCCAGTATGGTCGCCAATCTGTTGTATCATTTTCGCCACTTGAATGATCAAAAGAGGGACACTTGCAAGTCCAGTTGGGTCACCTGAACATGACAGAAGTTAGTGTAGGAGTTAAATGACTCAATCACATGAAATAAAAAAACAACTAAGCTAATAATAACTAAAGAAACAAAACTACAATGCATAAAAAAATTAGAACCAAAATTAATCAAACAATTGACCAATATTCATATCACCTGTTAGCACTTCGCAAATCTGTTCGGCTGATAGACAAAAGACGAAGGTAACTTTTTCAACCAACTTTGAGACCCAAAACTAGCCTTTCGGATCTGGAGAGGGCTCTCTTGGGGGGCGCGGTCTCCGCGCATGATATGGCTTTGAAAGCAGTGGCTAGATTTAACACCTTTGATATAATGGGTTTTGGTTATATTGGCGCAAGAAAGTAAAACTTGGGCTATGGAGTCGATCTAAGGAAATGACGGAGACAAATGACTCAGTCACTGAACTTGAGAGGATAAGGCTAGGTGAGTAACAATCTTCAGTGTAAAACCGTAATGTGAGATGAGAGAAAAACAAAGGAAGTAACTCGGAGCACCGTTGTGAGTGAATTCAGAGTCAACTTTTAGAGGAAAAAGTTTTGTCTAAGTGGCGCGAACAGGGGGCTTTGCGCAGCGAATCCACAGGTTTGAAAATTCATTCTGAAATAGACAGAAAAATATATGAATAAAGATGACATGAAACACATACATAAAGGAAGAGGCACAATACATCCAACTGCTACAACTAGAATCTTTTCATCAAGTTACAAGACCTTTGCATTAAATTTCGATAAAAAAACTCAAATTACATACAATAGTTGTCGTCTACCAAATTTATCAACCAACCTAACTTACATCGAAAAGATGAAATATATAAACGAGGGTGTCACTTGGGCTACCCTGCTTTCTAAATGCTAACCCTAAAACTAGGTGATCTAGGTGGATATCGGTGGCCACCCACCTTTTCCAAATGGCTCAAAATGACTTTTTGACAATTTTGACAATTAACTAATTTTAGCAGGTTTTAACTTCCGAGGCCATTTTGAGGGCCCAAATGAAGGTTTTTCAAGATCGAGGTTCTCAATGAGTATTGGGGGCATCATTAAAACCCCAAAATGAATCTCCTCGATGATACATTTCCAACGAGCTATCACACGCCTAAAACGTAGATCGTATGCAAAAGTTACGACCCCAGGAAGTTGATGTACTCACTTACCCAAATGGGGCCCACATGATTTTTGGCGCTTCATCTCCCAGGGTTAGGTTTTTGGATGTCTAGGGTTTTTTACATTCCTGCTTATTGTAAAAAGGCCTTCAGAGCCTCATTGTAATCATCTTCTTGCGAATGCGAGTAGCCGTCACATCTCTTCTTAGAGATAAGATGTCACCATTCTAGCGAGTCTTTCACTCTGTATTTTTACAGTCTCTGTACATTTCTTTGATTAATAGAAATCATGTATCACTGTATATCTGTGTTTATGGTTGCATCTATGATACATTTCTGTTATATTATTGAATATCTGCAATATCTCTGTGCATTTCTTTATTATATCTCCGCTCTCATTTCGTGCCGAAAATAATCCAAATCAGTGGTATCAGAGCAGGCTGCTCTTAATCGTTTTTTTTTTCAGTTCATGTCCCCGACGAGGTCCGAGTATAGCAAGTTGGGTCTCGAGCTTGTCTCTCTTGAAGACAATCGCTCTCGCACACCCAAGAAACCCTCAATGGCGAAAGAAAAGAAAAATGACAGAGCAGACGATCCTATCAATATGTTGCTTGAGCAAACTCTCACGCGATAGAGGGACGAAATGATGGAGAATTTTTCCCACGTCCTTCAACGCCTACCGACAGCATCAGGCACATCTTCATCAAGCGACCACTTTGGAGGCACCTCGTCTTTCAAGGTACAAGTTAATTTTGATATTCCTTTATTTGAAGGACAGATAGATGTAGAAGCCCTACAAAAATGGTTAACTCTGCTGGAAGGTTATTTCTCTGTTCACAATTTTTTCGACAAAGAAAAGATCACCTTTGCACTCCTTAAAGCTATCC
This sequence comes from Picea engelmannii, assembly GCA_009831015.1. Lineage (NCBI taxonomy): Eukaryota > Viridiplantae > Streptophyta > Pinopsida > Pinales > Pinaceae > Picea > Picea engelmannii. The sequence continues at coordinate 25,411 of ML850993.1, forward strand.
CTCATGTCAAACATTGGTGGGAAACTTACTGGGAGAAAAGTTCCACAGAGGAGTCTGGAATATATGGGGTCGATCCCACTTGAGATTTTTTTGTGGATGCGGTAAAAGAACAATATTACCTTGTTGGCAACTATGAGGACCAGTACATGAAATGGACCACACTGCTGCAAGAGAGGGGCCAAGTAGTTCCGGAGTTCACCAATACCTTCCATACATTGCGCACCAAGCTGGGTATCAAAGACTCCGAGCGACATTTGGTTATGAAATACCGTGGGGCTCTACACAGATACATCCAAACTAAAACGGATTTTCTGTACATCTCATCACTCGGTGTTGCTTATCGATATGCTGTTAAAATTGAACAGAAATTTGAGCACCAGAACAAACGGGAATTCGGGTCTGCAAATCCACAACAACCAAAGTATGACAAAGACGGCCCTAACAAGCAGTCTCCCGAAAACCAGTCCAAGACACAAGAAAATAAGGGTCACAGGAAGACAAAGAAGGACACCGGAAAATGGTGCGAGTTCCACAAAAGCCCTTGGCACAACACCGATGAATGTCGCTCAAAACAGTCATTGGTGGGCGAGATCAAAGACAAAGAGCCGAACCCTGATTCAGAATCTGATTCTGAAAATAATGGTAAAGGACAGATCATTGACGCAGACCCCACTGCTATTGTCGCGACCGCAACAATTCAACCAGAAGAACCAACAGATCCTAAAGAGGGGGAGCACCTTTTTCATTCACAGATGTGGGTGAAGGGGACCCCGCTGCATTTTATTGTTGATAGTGGAAGCCAAAAGAACCTCATCTCAGCAGAGGTCGTCAAACAGTTAGGATTGTCGACAACACCACACCCGCAGCCATACAACATCGGGTGGCTTCGGCAAAGACGAGATCTTCGTGTCAACCAACAGTGTCGATTTTCATACGACATCCAACCCTTCAAGGATGAGGTATTATGTGATGTTGTCCCACTGAATGTCTGTGATGTTCTCTTGGGCCAACCATATATGTGGAAACGCCATGTTGTTTATGAGTCTCGACCCCGTAGTGTCATTGTTACTTTGGGGGGTCATCTCTACAGAACACAAGAGGTAGTTCCAACTACTGTTCCACCTAAAAAGTGTCGCAAGGTAGTATCTCGTACTGCAAAATTCAGATTCTTCACAATCTGTTCAAAAGGAGAACAAAAGGACACTGCAACCACTACAGCCTTGCCCCAAGCACCTTCTATCCAATAGAAGAAGGTCGACAAGGCTACAACAAAGTGCAAAGATTCCTTCTACACATCGTCCTCTCATGTATCTCGACTTGTTGAGCAGCCTCAACCGCAACAGGTTGGTGACAGATTTCCACAAACTGAGCAACGCGACGTCTCTAGCAAGACAAGCAGCTCACCAAGATGCAGATTCAACAAATGATTTTCCCTCCCCCCCCGGGAAATCAATGCAATGGAGACCATTGCTTCCTAAGGAGGGAGGATTGATCCAGGTGGATATCGGTGGCCACCCACCTTTTCCAAATGGCTCAAAATGACTTTCTGGCAATTTTGGCAATTTACTGTTTTTAGTAGGTTTTAACTTCCGGGGCCATTTTGAGGGCCCAAATGAAGGTTTTTCAAGATCAAGGTTTTCAATGATATCCAAAAGGCATGATTGAGCCCCCAAAATGAATCTCCTCGATGATACCTTTCCAATGAACTATCACACGCCTAAAACGGAGATCGTATGCAAAAGTTACGACCCCGGGAAGTTGATGTACTCACTTACCCAAACGGGGCCCACATGACTTTTGGCGCTTCATCTCCCAGGGTTAGGTTTTTGGATGTCTAAGGTTTTGGGCATTCCTGCTTATTGTAAAAAGGCCTTCAGAGCCTCATTGTAATCATCTTCTTGCGAATGCGAGTAGCCGTCACATCTCTTCTCATAGATAAGCTGCCACCATTCTAGCGAGTCTTTCACTCTATATTTTTACAGTCTCTGTACATTTCTTTGATTAATAGAAATCGTGTATTACTGTATATCTATGTTTATGGTTGCATCTCTGATACATTTCTGTTATATTATTGAATATCTGCAATATCTCTGTGCATTTCTTTATTATATCTTCGCTCTCATTTCGTGCCGAAAATAATCTGGATCAGTGGTATCAAAGCAGACTGTTCTTGATCGTTTTTGTTTTTTAGTGCATGTCCCTGACGACGTCCGAGTATAGCAATTTGGGTCTCGAGCTTGTCTCTCTTGAAGACAATCGCTCTCGCACACCCAAGAAACCCTCAATGGCAGAAGAAAAGAAAAACGACATAGCAAACGATCCTATCAATCTGTTGCTTGAGCAAGCTCTCACGCGACAGAGGGACGAAATGATGGAGAATTTTTCCCACATCCTTCAACGCCTGCCGATAGCATCAGGCACATCTTCATCAAGTGGCCACTTTGGAGGCACCTCGCCT
>WSFP011369941.1:0-31469 GCA_009831015.1 Picea engelmannii
ATATATATATATATATATATATATCCTGGCACATTTTAATGAATTTCAAAGTGTTTTGATTTCCACTCTTTTCTGTTATATATGAAATTGAAAGAAGTAAATCTAAACTAAATGGATTTAAATAAATATATTCTCAAAAGATAACTCTCAAAAAGAACTTTGTATCTCTATTCTTATAAGAGCTAATTCCACATAAAAATACTGGTACAAGGATATTCCTAGGAAACCTAGATTCACAATGTTTTATAAAGGGGGAAACCTATATGAACATCATGAACATGAACATGAACATAATAATCCATGAGTTGAAATCAATTCACACTTTGGGATTATGGATGGATTTGGGATAGTGAAAACATGATGAGAAGATGAAATGTCAAACTCAAAATCTCCTATAGCCTTCAATTTAAGATCTCTTAGTATGATAAGTTGAATATTGATTTTCAATAGTTGGAAGGAGAAACTCATACATCGAAAGATAGAAGGATCACTTAATGCATCAATGTAGATTTTGATGAGTTTGTAGATTTAATAACTTACATTTAACTAACAGAAACTACAATTACCTTTACAATATTCAATAAATCCACTTATTATAAGAGATGTTCATTGAAGACTATACAAAAATATTTTAGGTTCTAGAAACTATTTCACAAAATTTTGATAGATTTATGAAATTTTGATGAAATGAAATAATTTTTTTCTCAATTTGGTTGAGTATTCAAATAGATTTGGTGTGTATTATTGCACTAATCATTGTAATAATTTACTTAATTTGATTTATTATTTTTTAAATTATTAAGGAAGTCTATGTCAACAAAAATAGCTCGGTTTTTCTAAAGTGATTATAAATACTTTCATTACTCATTAACAAATCTCTTATGGTGGAAAAGATTGTTAAGTTATAAATCTATACACAATTGATGGTTCTCTAAGACCTAAATCTGGCGGAAGACTTAAGTCCCATCCTAGTTAATACTCCTCGAATCATAAGAATCATGTAGGCTAACATAATCGTAATAGAAATAATAGGGTTGAAACCTCATATCACTCTATCCAAAATGAAGCATGATTCATTAAAATGGAAATCACAACATTCTATAAGGGTTTCCTAATACAAAATCAACACATAAAATATAAGTGCACAATAAATCCTCACATCAAATGAAAATATACCTCAAATTCTCCATTAAGCTTTCCAAAATGTTTTACAATGTAGCCCAAGGGGAGAGCACCTAAATATCCAAATTCTCCACTCTTTACAATGGAGAGAGAGAGAGAGGTCTTCTTGATAGAGCGAGTCTCTTATCTTATACAATAAAATATTATTATTTTCTAACTAACTCCATGAAAAATCCAATAAATATTATAATAATGTATTAGTTAGATATCTCCTCAATCCATGGTTGACCATGTTACAATATGTGGACATTATCCTCTCCAAAGCAATTCATCCTCATCCAAAAATAGTAGTAGTATGCACCAAATAAATCTCATGAAGGGGATGCACCACAAAAAATAGGCATCAATCCAATTCAAATGTCAAGTGTCCACATGGAATGTTCCCCCCAAGAATGTGCATGCATGTAACCAATCCACATGTTTGAATTCCAAGGTATACAACTCCATGGATGAATGTACAATATGCCAAGTGGATGGAGCATCCAAAACATAGTATGTGATAAATGAATAGAATTTGCTTTCCTTTCCTTTTCTTGACTTACTTGCCTAGCATTTCCTTGCCTTTCCTTGCCTTTCCTTGCCATCCCATCCCATACCATGCCATGCCATGTCGTTCCATGACTTCCCATGACATGCCTTGCCTTTCCATGCCATGTCTTGCCTTTCCTTAACTTTCCATTCCATGCCTTTCCTTTCCATGCCTTACCTTGCATTGCCATGGCTTGGCTTTCCTTGCCATTTCTTGCATTAAATTTCTTTTCATTTCCATACCTAGACCTAGACCTAGACCTAGACCTAGACCTTGCCTTTCCATGTATTTGCATGTATTTAAGTTCCTTTCCATGTCTATCCTTTCCTTGCCTTTCATTTCCCTACCTTGCCTTGACTTTCCATGCCATGCCTTCCCTTTCCATGCCATGATTTTTCTTCCCATGTCATGCCTTAAATAGACTTGCATTTCCTTTCCCTTTCCTTTCCTTTCCATGCCATGCCATTTATTGTCATGACATGCCTTTCCTTGTCTTGACTTTCCATTCCATGTCTTTCCTTCCCTTTCCATGCTTTCAATTTCCTTACCTTTCCTTCCCATACATATACCTAGACCTTACCCTCCCATGCCTTGCCTTACCTTTATGTTGAGCTGCTATTTTTTCACTCACCATACATCTCGTTTGACCATTTATTCCCTACCTAGGCATTGAAATCCAACTTATTTCCTCCTATTACTACCCTTTTGCTTGCTTAAAGATCTTGATTATAACATGGGTAAAAGTTGTTTATTTCGATATTTTCTGAAGTTATTGATAAATTAATTAGGATCTTTTGGCTATAGTTTACCAATGATAAAAGGACACTTACCTTTTCAATGTATCAACTAGTCCCACACTATTCCTGGCCTTTTAGTACCTGTGCAGGCATTTTGGTACCCGAGATTGTGGCTTCTCCTAGTTGCACGCGCCCAAGATGGAGTTGACGACATGGGTATTTCTCTTATGGATAATGTGATGGGTGTTGACCATTTCCCCTTCCCCCAACATTCCTCTATTACACAAAATATCAATCCATGAGAAAATCTTCCAGCGCAGCACCAAATCGGGGTCTGAACTCAGCACAAGAACGATATCTCAGATGGTTAGAATGATTTCCTAAGATAGAGGAAATCGTGGTTAGTAAGCTCTTCTAGTTTTGTTAAGTTATTTTTTCCCCCGAGTTCGCGAGAATAGGGGAAAGCAATGTAATATGATATACTCAGAACTTGATATATATAGAGGGATTCTCTCTGTTTAAAAACTGATCTGTACATACCCTTTGTTGAATATAATAAAAGAATGTGTTACTTATCTCTTGTTCTATATATTGTGATGGATATACTGTGAGAATATTAGGGATTTATATTTGATATTAATCATAATTTCAATTTATTCCTACTTATAATGTGGTGAGTTACTGAATTGTTTTTTCTCACTACTTGGGAAGGCATGGGCCCACCTCCCCTAGTAGGTTGAGTTATTTGTATACTATTTATTATTTACTTTGTTGTAGATGCATTTTTTAATATATTTGTGTGGAAAGATCTTTAAACCATAGGATTTATTTGATTTTTGTGCGTTCTTTGCCCATTGGGGATTTCTCATAAGTTGTAAACCAAACTTCCCTTAGTACAATGGAAAGGTTTTCATATGGACAGGTAGATTTGTGAATGAATGATTACATGTTTTCATTTCACCAAAGCATAGCTCTTTTCTGTAGAAGCTTAAGGATTAAATACGTTCCAAAATTTATTGCCAGCTTACTTAACCACGCATATCTAATCTAAATGCTTCACACACTTGATGAATAAGATAAGAGCTCATGTGATCCAATAAATAAACTGAACTAAGATCTTGAAATCATCTAATGTGTGTGTGACAACCTCGATTTATAATGAAATATATAACGTGTTGAATCTGGATTGATGAAGACTAGTTTATTGAGTAAATTCTAAGATTTGGAATGAGATGCATGATCACACTATAACTTCCATTTGCTTAAGAGAGCCACTTCATTGCTTATCCTAAGATAAGAATAATTAATATTAAGTATATATAGAAGTTTTGTGATGACCTGGTCACATCTTAAGAAGCTTTAAATACTCTTTGACTGTTGAAAGAATGGATTGTATCTGCAAAGGATTTAGTTGCTATATTCAGACTCTGTGGTATTAAGGGAATAAGTTATTAATGGGATTTTGTCTCTGGGATTTGATTTATTTTCTTGTTGAGTGTGGTTTGACCTCTAGAGGTGTTGCAGCAACAGAAAGATGATATTTTAGGGGACAAGAGCTTATTTTTAATAGAATTGCATGTTGTGTGTTCACATTCGAGTTTAGTTTTAATAGAGTGAAAACTATGTGTTTACATTCCTCACTGGTAGTTGTAAGTTTTCTTTAAAAAATATTTTTATTTTGTTGCTTCACCCACTAATTGAAGTGTCAAGATTTGTGGAAAGACTCTTTTAGAGTCATTCCCATGCATACCTATTTTTTTTTCTGTGGGTAAGAATGTAGTAGAACCTTGTAGTCTGTCTTGCTTGTTGTGAAGCAAGTTTTTTAGATTAAGAATAGGATTAGTCATTAGGAATTACTCTCCAACTGATTAGTCTTATTCTAGTTTAGCAACATGATTACATGGAGACTTGAATGGATCCATATTGTTGACTGATAGAGACATTTTCCTGAGTAATTTCTATTATGTTTTCATTTTGTTTCGCATTCCCTTCCCACACTGATAAATAGATGATTTATTTTTATACATAAAATAGAGTTTAAGTAGTTGATTCCTTAGCTTGGTTATTGATCATCTGTGTGGAGTAGTGGTTGATTTGCTTAATTTTGTGCATAATTATTAGGTTATCTAGTTCTCTTTCTCCTTGAAAGACAATTTAGGATTCACTTCTGTCATTTGCATGGACATACTGTGCTTGCAGTTCATCAGTTTACGAACCTGGTTGACATTTATGTGGGACTTTATTACAACAATTAAATAGCCCAATATTTTGGCACCATTGTCAGGGAACTGCTAAAAGGTAAACGATAAGAAGCTAGTTTTTGTTTCACAATTTTGATTGTTTTCTATGAGAGTTATTTTATTTTTCTAGATTTGTGGAAAAAAGACAGTAAGACGGAAGGTAAGAACCTACGTTTCCACTATTGTGAGTCCTTCCAAACCCTATATGGCATATGTTTAACTCATGGTTAGGCCTAGGGATATCAAGGGTAGATTTTTACAAACTGATATTCCAGAAAATTTATTTGGTAGCAATAAAACCCCTCCTATTAACCTGGCTGAAAGATATGCAGGAAGCTCACAAAGGGAGAGTTCTATGTCAAGGGTGACCACCCCGCAATATGAACAAATAGTGGAAAAGGTCCAGGGAAAAGAGGGAGAATCCCAAGACCAACCAGTTGAAGAGCCACAGGTTGGTAGGCCAGTTTCAAACATCGATCCAATATTAGAGTAGATTGTCAACCAGGAGCATATATATCAACTTCTTAAGACCCCCCACAATGTTGTCATTTCAAAAGTAGAAATTTCTGTGGTGGGAGGCAATCTAGGATTGCAAGTAGGAGACAACTTCACCCTTCATCAAAATCCAGTAGCTGATCCACCACTATCACCAAGCCCATAGGAATTTAGTATATTTGGCCACATGGCATATGAAGAAGAAATAAATAGGGAACCAAAATGAGAGACCACCTTCAGATTCCCCATAATTGACTTAATGTCTAATGTGAACATGAAAAGTATCCCCCCTTCGATCCTTCCAAATTTTAGAGGTATGGTTACAAAGGATCCAAACACTTTTCTCTTTGAGTTTGACATTCTCTGTAGAAGATATAATTATGTTGATGATGCACAAACAATAAAATTGTTTCCAACAACCTTAAGAGACTCTGCTCTAAGATGGTTCATGGGAATTGAAGATTACTCAATATGATATTGGAAAGACATGAAAATTACTTTCTTTAAAAAATATCAAGACTACTGTAGGACCATAGAATCCCACAATGACATCATTAAGATGCAACAATCAGAGGAGGAGAGTCTTGAAGACTACGTAGAAAGGTTTCTTTATAATCTTCAGAAAACCAAACAAAGTACTTTAAATAATGATACCATCGAGACTATCTTCCTTAAAGGGATACAAGAAGAATACATTGATGTGCTAAATCTAATGGGTGTAGGTGATATCTCTCAATTGCCATTTGCTGACATTTGTGATTTATGCAGGAGATATTCTAGGAGTCGAGCAAAATCTGGTAAGGGAATAAGAGATGTTTTGCCAAAAGTAACAAAATCAGTTGCAGGAGGTGGAGTATCAAGGACAGAATTAGGAAATTTATTAGAAAATTTTAAAACAAAATTCTTGGTACTCTTAGTTATCATCTAAATATGTTTCAAGTTAAGAAAAAGAAAGAAGAAGAGAAGGTTGTTGTGTATATTGTTTTTCCCCGTTGTTGAAAGAAGCATCCATTCAAAGAATTCCCATTGGATAATGTGCAGGTTTGTGCAATATGTACTGTGGAGGATCATGAGACATAGAATTACTGCTCATTGCCTGGACTTAAAGCTATATATAAAGAAAATAGGGAGGTGTAATAAACTTATTTTCAAGATGCACTAAAGAAACCATGGAATCCAAGATCCCAAGGTTTGTCCCAAGATCCTTTTTCATCGTCGTTTTCACCCTATAATGCTTATCAACAACAATGGAACACTCAAATTCCATGGAAAAACACTTGGCCACAACAACAAGCTCAAACTCAGCCTTGGCAGCAAAATTGGAGAGGTAACCCTCACAGGATTATATCTTAATAACAGTTTCCAATGCCTTATCCTAACTACTCACAATACCCCCCACCCATGCCATCATTGTATCTAAATACCCAAACAATAGTCCCACAATTACCATAGCTGGCTTCAAACCAAAACCCTCCCAGACCAACGCAAATGCATGCACAACCGATACCGAATCCAAACAATAGAGATGCAAAGCTTGCCTTTAATGATGAGATGCAACCCTTTCCAACTTACCTGATCACTCCTATTCCGATTCAAAATATACATCTGAGATCAGGAAAATTCATGAAACCAAGAGATTCCACGATTGACATTTAGGAAGAAGAGGAAACTCCTGAACAACCAAAAAATCACAACCAACCCAGAAACATAGTTACTCCCTCCATTCAGACACAAACATCTACTACTCCTATAGAGCAGCCACAAACACCTAAAATTCCACCTTATCTAGAAAGGATGGCCATAGAAAATCCAATAGTCCTCCCTCAATTTGACTTGGAAGCTGAGCTACATAATGTTTGTGTTAAAATACCCCTACTGCAAGCTATAAAGGATATTCGTATTTACGCAAAAACTATCAGGGATTTATTCATCAGGAAACCTAGAAGGAAACAAAAATATCCCTGCATTATCCATGTAGCAGGTCAAGTGGTCGAGCTAATTTCTGGGAAACCATTGGTGAAAAAGTACGGAGACCCCGAAAACCCCATTGTCACCATTTCCATCAATGAAGTTCCCATAGGAAATACTTTGATCGATTTGGGAGCTGCAATAAATATAATGACCGTTATGACCATGGAAACATTACAATTGGATACTCTCTGGCCCACACCCACAATTCTTGAACTTGTTGATAGATCTAGGATCAAGATTATCGGCGTTCTCGATGATATATTGGCAATTCTAAATTATTTGGAGTAGCCTATATATTTTCTAGTTATCCAACCTAAAACCAACATGGTAGGCCACCCTGTCATTCTTGGGAGACCATGTTTGGCCACAACTAATTCTTTCATTGGATGTAGGTCAGGGGATATGACCATATCAAATGGTCTAGCTATGAAAAAACTCAATCTTTACCCACCTGCCAAACCAACACTACAAGACTCTTGGCAGGTGTTCGAAACTTGTGAAAATGCAGAAATTGAACCTCTTGAAGACAAGGAAATAGAGTCTTTCTAAGATGCATAAATTGAATCTCTTAAAATTGTGGCAATTAAATATCACAGAAAAAAAGAATTTTGAAATCCCCTTGTAACCCTCAAGCAAGCGGGGGGATTGAAAATTCAATCAGAAGATGATTTGCTAAACTTCTTTATTTCTGTTGTTGATTGTACTCAGTTTCCGGAAGTACCTCAAACTTATAATCATATTTTTCACAAAGATTTTCAGGAAAATTTTGATCCAAAGGGAACTACATCTTTCCTTGTGTCAGCCATCAAAGAGACCACAAATCCCTATTGCATAACTGTTGAAATTAGCCTAGGAAAAACTTTGAATATTAGTGCTGACCTTGATTCTGATTAGCAGGAACAATTAATCTGCCTATTACAAAAGAACTCTGGTGGATTTTCCTAGGACTATAAAGACATGCCTGGCATTCACCTAGACACATGTAAACATCATATTGACCTTCAAGAAAATTCCATACCTGTTAGGCAACCACAACGTCATATGAATCCTGCCATAAAGGACATAGTAAAAGAAGAATTACAAAAGCTGCTAGATGTTAACTTTATATATCCTATAATTGATATCAAGTGGGTATCTCCACTTGTAGTTGTGCCTAAAAAGGAACTAAAGTGGAGAATATGTGTTGATTATCATGAGTTTAATAAAGCAACACTGAAAGATTATTTTCCACTGCCTTTCATTGATCAGGTATTGGATACCATAGCAGGTAAACATTACTTTTCCTTTTTGGATAGTTTTAGTGGATACAATCAAATTCAGATTGCACCAGAAGAATAGGAGAAAACCACTTTTACATTCCCTTAGGGGACATTTTCGTATAGAGTTTTTACATTTGGGTTGTGCAATGCCCCTACCACTTTTCAAAGAGTTGTATTGGGGATCTTTGCGGACTTGATTCATGAGTGTGTTGAGATCTATATGGACGATTTTTCTATCTATGGTGACTCTTTTTCCAAAGCACTTGATAACCTGGAGAAAGTATTGATTAGGTGTAGGGAATATAATGTTTCCATGAGTCATAAAATGTGTAATATGATGTCACAGCAGGGCATTTTTCTTGGGCATCATGTTTTTTCTTCGGACATCAAAGTGGACCCGGAAAATATTAAGGTCATCATGCACTTTCCTGCACCCCATTCACCAAAGGAGGTAAGAAGTTTTTTAGGTCATGCTAGATACTATAGAAGGTTTATTGAAATTTTTATAAAGATAGTTGCACCTATATACAAATTGTTATCTGAATATACTAACTTTTTGTGGGATTCTCAGTGTCAAATTGCTTTTGAAATCTTGAAGGAAAAGTTGTCCACAACACCAGTTCTGAGGAGACCAGATTGGACCCTTCCGTTCCATATTTGTACTGATGATTCAAAAACTACTCTTGGGGATGTCTTTGGACATAAAAATGATCAGTTATCTTATGATATCTACTATAGTAGTAAAAAATTATCACCAGTTGAGTTCAACTACACCGTCACAGAAAAATAATTCTTAGTTGTCGTGCATGCTATTAATAAATGTAGACATTATATCACTGGATATGAAAATTTTATTCACACCGACCATTCTGCCATCAAGTTTTTAATGGATAAACCCATTACAAATGGTAGGATCACTAGGTGTCTTCTATTGTTTCCAGAATTTAATATTACCATAGTAGATAGGTCTGGTAAAGAAAACTTGGTTGCATATTTTCTCTCTCGGATCCATAATAATGATGAAAATACCCCTGTTGATGATAGTTTTTCTGAAGAACATTTCTTTGTTGTTTCCACTAAAATTTCATGGTTTGCAGACATAGCCAATTATTTGGCCACATGAAATTTTCCTCAACATCTCTCCCCAAGAGAAAGACAACAAATTCTCAAGAACATTGCAACTTATTCATGGATCGGGGGAGATCTCTTTCGTATTGGGCCTCACATGATTATCAGAAGATGCGTACAAGACGATGAAATATATGACATCCTGAGAGCCTGCCATGATAGCCCCTCTGGAGGCCATTTCACAGATAAAAGGACTTCTTACAAGGTGCTTCATCAAGGGTAATGTTGGCCAAAATTGTTCAAATACACTAGAAAGTATGTGAGGAGCTGTGATAGCTGTTATAGAATGGGTAAGCCAATGGAAGAGGATGAGATTCCCTTACAAACCCAAAGTGTTAGTCAAACCTTTTGAAAGATGGGACTTAGATTTCGTGGGGCCAATCTCTCCGGAAAAAAAGGTACATTTTAGTTTTCACTAATTATGTAACTAAGTGGGTATAAGAAAAATCCCTTCGTTCTACTAGTGAAGAGTCAGTTATAGATTTTATTTACGAAGGCATTTTTACTTGCTTTGGCATTCCAAGGGTAATTGTGATAGATAACGAGACACAATTTACATCTAATTCAATGCAAGCACTTACTCAATAGTACCAGATAAAGCACTATAAATATTCTCCATATCACCCGCAAGAAAATGGGCAAGTGGAGTCTACAAACAAGGTATTAGAATAAATCCTAACTAATACAGTCCATCAACATCACAAATACTGGGAAGACATGTTTTTGGAAGTGTTGTGATCCTATAGAACCACATGGAGAAATACCACATGATTTACTCCATATGAGCTAGTGTATGGCAAACATGTTCTTCTTCCTATTGAGATTCAAGTGAAAACCTTTAGGACAACTACACAATTGGGCATAGATCTACTAGAGACACAGAAATAAATAATATCCCAACTCAATGAGCTAGATGAAATTAGGCAAGATGTAGTCCAACACATTGTTTTGGTATAGGAACAGAGAGCTCGATGGCATGATAAATTCATCAAGAAGAAAGTTTTCAAGCCTGGTGACTGGGCCCTCCTTTTTGATTCTTTGTTTAAGAACTTCAGGGGAAAAATTACTACAATATGGTTGGGGCCTTACAATATCGAGATTGTATTCAACAATGGATTAGTTAGGATAACAACAATTGATGACCGACAACATTCTTTTGTGGTCAATGGCCATTGGTTGAGGATGTATCATCGACCAACATCCAAGGATAACTTTGTACAAGATATTTTGCAACAATCTGAAATGGAGTTAGTGGGAAGGGGGTGTCCTTCCCCCTCTTCCACCTTTGACTGTATCTTTTCTTTCAACTTTCTGAATGTATGTACATAAGAAAAATGAAAAAAAATAATAATATAACAAAAATAAATAAATAATATATATATATATATATATATATATATATATAACAAATAATTCTAACCATGAAAATTAGTTTACTGGTATGGTTAGATAAGGGACTGTCTGAAAACTAGCTTGTTGGCAGATTAGCCTAGAATACAAACTTCTTGTCTACAATTGTCAGACCTTACTACATATTCTTCAAATCATTTTGTTTGTTCTTGCGTCAGATGATAAGGGGTGCATTAAGACTCTCCTTCTGACATATTTTCCTCCATCGACATCAACACATCATCTGGGGGATCAAAGTTGGATACTTGAATGGTACTTAGGGGCTTGCATACATTAATGGCAGGTTCCCTCGCTGACAAATGTGGGGATTCATTAATGCCTCCTATTTGTCAGATATTGTAGGAGATTCGACATCATCACATTAATTCATTCACAACAAGTTGTACCAATGGAACCTTGACTCTCATCGTCATCAAAGGTTAACAATTTTCATCAATGGTTGGAAATCCAATGGCTTCCACCCATGTTCGACGACAATACATCTTTCACATGGATGGATTTGTTCCAGAAGTTCAGGTTGTGGTGAAGAAAACTTAGTTATGATCTAGATGATAGTTTTTGACAATCAATATGAATAAAAAGGAATTTCAACAATTTAGATGGTCTCAAAGAGAGAGGGTTTTATTATTTGTTATATATATATAAAATAAAAAAATAATTATAACCATGAAAATTGGTTTACTAGTATGGTTAGATAATTGCCTGTCTGAAAACTAGCTTGCTGGCAGATTAGCCCAGAATACAAACTTCTTGTCTACAATTGCTAGACCTTACTACATATTCTTCAAATCATTTCGTTTGTTCTCGCATCAGATGATAAGGGGTGCATTAAGACTCTCCTTCTGACATATTTTCCTCCATCGACATCAACACATCATCTGGGGGATCAAAGTTGGATATTTGAATGGTACTTAGGGGCTTGCATACATTAATGGCAGGTTCCCTCGCTGATAAATGTGGGGATTCATTAATGCCTCCTGTTTTTCAGATATTGTAGGAGATTCGACATCATCACATTAATTCATTCACAACAAGTTGTACCAATGGAACCTTGACTCTCATCGTCATCAAATGTTAACAATTTTCATCAATGGTTGGTAATCCAATGGCTTCCACCCATGTTCGATGACAATACATCTTTCACATGGATGGATTTGTTCCAAAAGTTCAGGTCATGGTGAAGAAAACTTAGTTATGATCTAGATGACAGTTTTTGACAATTAGTGTGAATAAAAAGGAAGTTGGTTACACGGCAGCTGCAACAATTCAGATGGTCTCAAAAAGAGAGGGTTTTACTCCTTGTTAGTAGGTTTCTGCTAAAAGGTGAGACTTCATTCTTGATACAGAGCCTGGGACATGGCCTCAATCCGGCTATCCACCCCCCTCTTTCTTCTCTTCTGTTGCAGTTATTTCCATCATCATCACAATGACAGTTTGGCATCAATAATTCTATTCTCTGCTTAGTTTTTTATTTCAAATTTCAATATTTCCAATAAGTTCAAAATTCCCCAAGTTTCAAATATTTTCTGAACTAGTTTTGAGTTAAATTTGTATAAGATATCTTCCAGCACTACATTTATAAATCGCAGAGCGAAATAATGACATGATTAAAGAGCATCAGTGAAAAATGGTGCTCGAAAACATTCCCGCACCTATACAGGAATGAAACTACAGGTACTGGAATACTGTAACCACATTTTAAAAGAGATTCTTGCATGAGAAAAAGTATGATTTCATCCTTCAGTCTTGAGCATCAACAACATGAACATGACAATAGTATCAACATCATCATTATTGCTTCCGTTATCTATAAGAATTATGCATCTACTGTTAAAACAAGTAATGACTTTCTGAGGTAAGATTTATTTAAGATTCTGTTTGGTTTGTTAGGAACAAAGGATATAATTTTAACAACTTATCATGCTAATTCGACCCATCCTCATTACTTAGCCTTCAAATTTTGGGACATTCACATATTATGTGGTAACCAAAACCATAATTCATATGTGTAGCCCGATAATTTTCCATCCCTATATTCATGTCGTGCGAAATATATCCCTATCGCTCACATCATCCGAGATTTTACCCACTCATATGTATTATCCCTATTCCACAGGTGATGAATTCGTGAAAAAATCTCACATTTATGCAAAATTCCACTTTCACCACGAACTTTAGTAATTGATATTCTCATAAGATAAATCAAGAACGTTTTAATGATTCTCGTTACATTGCATAACTTTGAATTATCATTCCCGTATCGAGTCACCTCGCAATAATTACCATGAATGGAATTCATATCACCCTATTGCAAAGATAAATGGTGCACCACAACGTTTCCAGATGCAGCTATAGTCATTTCCTTGATCGCCATCATTATGTAGCCATTCTATGCTAAAATTGCCACCCTCCTAGCAATTATCCTCATTCAAAATACCACACCCTCTTTGTTCCTCTGAGCATCTTCATTTGCCTCTATACCTGGGTATCATAAGTTCAATAAATTGTTTAAGGAAGCAGGCTGACATATCTTTTCGCCAAGTTTCGGGGGTTTAATGATCGAGTTGTTATTCAGTTCGTGTAGAGATTCAATGGACGATTGGCTAGGGTCATGGATTTGTAAGTAGAGGTTACAAAGGAAACCATATCCAATTTCATAGGCCTCCCTAGGACCGAAGAATACTGGTTCACGAAATTGACGCTTGGCAGGAAAATTTGCAATCGGTTTCTGAAGGCACAATACCAAAATGCGAGCTAGGAAAGGGAGTTCCAAGGGAATACATTATGAATGAATGGAAAGCACCATTGGCGATTTTGCAGAGGAACATAACCTTTGAGGGAAGGTATTCCCTCACATACCAGTATCATGTTCGAATTCTACTTCATTTTGAATCAAAGGAATTGATAAATTTCTCGTATTATCTGTAAAAAAATTTAGAAAAAATTTCTAAGATGGTAAAGAGGAATAGTCAAAACCCTCAAAGTAGATTCTACCATCATGGGTTAGTTAAAATGTTGGTGGAATCTGAGATCCAAAAAATAAATAAAACATGGGATCAATTCTTGCGTGAGAATGCATTTATAGACCAGATCCCTGTGGTAGTGGAAGAGGGGTCGAGCACTTTGGGAAAACGACAGAAAAGGGAAAAGATCTTTTTGGCAATGAAAGAGGGGACAAGCGGCTTGGGAAAGAGATTGAAGAAATACAAGGTACATGTTTTAGTGGAAAAGAAATCAAACAATTTGCATGAACAACATGGAAAGAAAAAAATACCTGTGGCGATGGAAGAAGGATTGAGAGAATTGGATAAGCGATAGAAAAAAGAAAGAGATAGGGATGGAAAATGAGAGGAGGAGACTATGATGGTTAAGGCACCGATTGAGATTCCTCCAGTTCATAGGATAATGCTTCATATGGAAAAGAAAGCAGCCCCAAATATTGTTGGTCTAGCCCCCATGTACCCACAGGCTGCAACACATGGGGACCCAATGCCTGTTGATGGTGATGATTAGGATACCTTTCCCATTTCGAAGTTGTTCAAATTTCTAAGTGCCCCAAGATTGTGGAACAATATCAACCATGTACAGAATTTGCAAACCTTAATGAGAAACATATAAATGATCCTATTGATCCAGATGAACTAGTATTGCCACAAGCACAATTGTTCACCCCCGCAGGAGAAGGAGGGTGTAACGATGAAATGTTGAAGGATATGCATATGAATGAAAAGGAGAAACAATAGCCTCGGAATCCAAATACTTCCAACATAATTATTCTTGGACCTCCTGAGAAAGGATATGAGGATTGTGAGGTTTCAAATGTCATAATAGATGAATCTGTTAGTAAAATTCCCTTGGAAAATAAATTCAGGAAGAGAAGCAAAAAAATTGAAAAGTTGGAACAGGAAGTCATGGAGTTGTCTGTCTTGAATAGGTGTATTGAAAGAGAAAATCGACAGTTAAAGGACTCGAGTAAGAAGTTTCAGGAAGAGATTGAGAAACTTCAATATGGAACCAAGAAGATCAACAAAAAGATTCATAAGATACTTCAGCCAAAACAACCAAGGAGGAGCAGTAGCTTGGAGAAAAAGAACTCAGGCCTCAACATCCTAATAAATGTTGTGGGACTCTCCTAGTGGTTGAAAAGGTTGTGTATTTCAATTTTGAACAGTTTTGGGATCTATTTGGATGAGTAATCAGGTTTTGGGGGTAATTTTAGGCTCCCATTATGTCACTCACCATACACCTCTTTTGGCCATTTATTCCCTACCTAGGCATTGAAATCCAACTTATTTCCTCCAATTACTACTCTTTTGCTTGCCTAAAGATCTTGATTGTAACATGAGGTAAAATTTGTTTATTTCGATATTTTCTTAAGTTCTTGATAAATTGATTAGGAGATTTTGGCTATAGTTTACCAATGATAAAATGAAACTTGCGTTTTCAATGTAACAACTGTTCCCACACTATTCCTAGCCTTTTAGTACATGCACAGGCATTCTGGTACCCGAGATTGTGGCTTATCCTAGTTGCATGCTCCCAGGATGGAGTTAGCGACATGGGTATTGCTCTTATGGATAATGTGATGGGTGTTGAACATTTCCTTTGTGCCCAACATTCCTCTATTACATGAAATCTAAATCCATGAGAAAATCTTCCAGCATAGCACCAGATCAAGGTATGAACTCAACACATGAACAATATCTAATATGGTTAGAATGATTTCCTAAGATAGAGGAAATCGTGGTTAGTAAGATCTTCTAGTTTTGTTAAGTCATTTTTTCCCCTGAGTTCACGAGAACAGGGGAAATAAATTTAATCTAATATACTCAGAACTTGATATATATAGAGGGATTTTCTCTGTGTAAAAACTGATTTGTACATACCCTTTATTGAATATAATAAAAGACCGTGTTACTTATCTCTTTTTCTGTATATTGTGATGGATATACTGTTAGAAGATTAGGGATTTATATTTTATATTAATTAGAGTTTCGATTTATTCTTGCTTATAATGTGGTGAGTTACTAAATCATTTTTTCTCACTACTTGGGAAGGCATGGGCCCACCTCCCCTGGTAAGTTGAGTTATTTGTATACTATTCATTCTTTACTTTGTTGTAGCTGCATTTCTGAATGGATTTGTGTGGAGAGATCTTTAAACCATAGGCTTTATTTGAGTTTTGCATGCTCTTTACCCATTGGGGATCTCTCATAAGTTGTAAACCAAACTTCCCTTAGTACAATGGAAATATTTTCATATGGACATGTAGATTTGTGAATGAATGATTACATGTTTGCATTTCACCAAAGCATATCTCTTTTCTGTAGAATCTTGAGGATTAAATACATTCCAAAATTTATCGGAAGCTTACTTAACCACAAATATCTAATCTAAATGCTTCACACACTTGATGAATAAGCTACGAGCTCATATGATCCAATAAATAAACTAAACTAAGATATTGAAATCATCTACTCTGTGTGTGAAAACTTGGAGTTATAATGAAATAGATAAAGTATTGACTATGGATTGATGAAGACTGGTTTATTGAGTAAATTATAAGATTTGGAATGAGATGCATGGTCACACTATAACTTCCATCTTCTTAAGAGAGACACTTCATTTCTTATCCTAAGATAATAAGAATTAATATTAAGTATAGATAGAATTTTTGTGATGACCAGTTCACATCTTAAGAAGCTTTAAATACTCTTTGATTGTTGAAAGAATGGATTGTATCTGTAGAGGATTTAGTTGCTATATTCAGACTCTGTTGTATTAATGACATAAGTTATTAATGGGATTTTGTCTCTGGGTTTTTAGTTATTTTCTTGCTGAGTGTGGTGTGACCTCTAGAGGTATTTTAGCAACAAAGAGATGATATTTCAGGGGACAAGATCTTAGTTTTAATATAAGTCCATGAAGTGTGTTCACATTCGAGTTTACTTTTAATAGAGTGCAAACTGTGTGTTTACATTTCTCACTGGTAGTTGTAAGTTTTCTTTACAAGATATTTTTATTTTGTTCCTTCACCTAGTAATTTAAGTGTCAAACTTTGTGGAAAGACTCTTTCAGATTCATTCCCCTACATACCGATTTGTTGTCTGTGGGTAAGAATGCAGTAGCACCTTGTACTCTGTCCTGCATGTTGTGAAGTAATATTTTTAGGTTAAGAATAAGATTAGTCACTAGGAATTAATCTCCAGCTGATTAGTCGTATTCTAGGTCAGTAACGTGATTACATGGAGACTTGAATGGATCGATACTGTTGATTGATAGAGACATCTTCCTGACTAATTGCTATTATGTTTTCATTTCATTTCTCATTCCTTTCCCGCACTGATAAATATATGATTTCTTTTTATACATAGAATAGATTTTAAGTAGTTGATTTTTTATCTTGGTTATTGATCATCTGTGTGGAGTAGTGGTTGATTTGCTTAAGTTCATGCATAATTAGTAGATTATCTAGTTCTTTTTCTCCTTGAAAGACAAGTTAGGATACACTTCTGTCATTTTCTTGCACATACTGTGCTTGCACTTCATCATTTTATGAACCTATTTGACATTTATGTGGGAATTTATTACAACAATTAAATAGCCCAACACTTTCAATGTCAATCCTTTCCTTGCCTTGCATTTCCTTTCCTTGCATTTCCTTACCTTACCTTCACTTTACATGACATGCCTTGTCTTTCCATGCAATGTCTTGCATATCCTTTCCTTTCCTTTCCTTTAATTTCCATGTCATGCCTTTCCTTACCATTGCATGCCATGCCTTGTGTTGGAGTGGAATTGATCAGACTAGGGTCCTTCTCAGATTACCAACAAAAGGTGCTGAAGTAGTCTAGAGCGCTGATATTTTCATCTTCCTTGAGGGGAATAATTCTCTCTTGAAGCGCAACCAAGGTGAGGAAAATAGAGAAGGGTAAGAATGATACTTAGACAAATCCATACAATATCAGGATCACTGTTAGGTTTGTGCAAGATATATTAAATCCAAAACTATCAGAACATTCCTATCCTAGATTAAAGAAAAAAGAGTTGCATTGTATTCATAAAGAAGCTATATTTAATTTATAAGACCTAACATAAGATAAAATGAAGCAACATCCAAGATATTATGAAGCTAAATAGACAATAATTTCAAAATTTGTTTCTCTCTTTGTATTAACATCATATGGATCTTCTTAATTACATGATTCTACTCAGTTACAGACACAGCTTAGACATGCCAAAGATTAACAAAAAATATCTAGTACTGAGAGACAAGGTTATCCCAAAACCTTTTCTCTTTCACCATTACAACATGACATGACTCTGTTACAGCCGTGGCCTGGTTCCAAAATGCAGACTCTAGAATTATACCTAACCTTTACCCAAAATGGACAATAACACCAAAATCAAACCCATTCTAACAAACATATGAACAACTATCTAAAACCTTTACAATTATATTCATCCCGTATATATAAGACAATTGGGATCTTCGGGTTTGAGACTTCACATTGTTTATTTTCTTTTTTTTGTTGTAACTTCTTTCTTCATTCTAGTTTTGCGTTGTCCTTCCAACCATTTTCAATTTCTTTCTTCCTTTCATTGTCTGACTCCTCTGTGACTTGCGCAATTATATTTACCAAAATTGGGACTGTAGCATTCCTTTCAGAAATTCTATCAAAAAAACGAAGGGCCCAATAAGCTCTAACCACAATCCTTGACTCATCCTCAAGTCAATTCTTTGGTTCTTCCGTGGTCTTTGGATTGGCCTGTTTTTTTCCTTTTCCTTCTGTCTTTATTTTGCTTCCAGTTTCTGTTTGAGTCCTTTCCTTTTCCACTTATTTCAATGAAGGGCCCAAATCTGAGACCAGTTCTAGGGCTCTCTTCCTCACTCCTTGGAAATTTTCAACCTTGTCCTGCCACTTTCTGGCAAGGAGTGAAGCTTTGGCCACGAACTCCTGAGTCGCATTTGTAATGCATCCCTTAGGCTTGGACACAACTAGAGAATTCCACTTTGAGTCAGTTGTAGCATCTACCTGATTCATATGTAGATAGGTCAAAATTCCTAAATCTCTTTCTTAGCTACTGACTGTGCTTTGAATAAAGCATTCAACTCGTTGTCTGCTTGCTGAATCTAGTGAAAATTTTCTTGTTTCTCTAGAGGATCCATGGTGATGGAAACTTCCTCGTTGAGTGAATGGATGTTTGTGCACAATTCCTCTAGAGTCTGGTTCCACCATGAAATAATACCCATCCAGTCGCTAACTTCCCAAAAGATCTTTTTGCATCCCGCAGTTCGTTTTTGCAAGGATTCTCTTGCATTATTCCCTTCAAGCACTACTTTTTCCATTTTCTCTTGAAGTTTCTAGGGCCGTTGTTCTTCTTCCCACTGACTCTCCCACAAATTTTCTTCAAGGTTCTCTATGCAAATGGCCACCTATTACCATGCTACTTGGAGTAGCTTGATTTGCTACAAAGGCTCTCCTACTGCACTAGATTAAGGAAGATGTGGTGTTGTCCTTCATATCACTAGCTAGGATTCTGCAAGATTTTCCTGGACCTTTTCCACTTTCTTCTCTATGTGGATCCTTGCGTATTCCTCCTGCATCAGATGTGATTGCATGAGGAGAAATTCCTCCTTGCAAAAATATGCTTCTGATTCAGCCTCTTGGAGCCTCTGCTCCAGTTGATCAGTTGAATCTCTGATTATCCCTATTAGTTGTGTTGATGGTCATTGAGCGAGATCACCATAAGAAGTAGTGGCCTCCTTGGGTACTCGGAACTATAGTGGGATTCCACTGGTCATTGAGTGTTCCAATGGTATCTCCACTTCTTCCTCCCTTGTAGATGGACCTTGTGGTTGCTGCACAAGTCTCATCCTTATCAATGATGTAAGGAATGGGGGCATCTCTGTTTTCGCCAGACAGAGCTACACCAGTTCTGCGCATTGTTGTGGGTTCTACAGTACTAGCTCCAATTTTTCTTGAAACGAAATTGCACTCTGTCCTGATGTAGTATCATGATCCTTCTGAACCTCTGGTACTTGTACCTCTTTTTGGACCATGGTTTTTGTGGTTCCACTTCTTTGGATGGCACTCTCAACATTGGTTGTTGAGAGAGGGAACTGAGTACTTGGGGCTTGCGGTATTGGAACAATTTGAATATCCATTGAAGGAGGAGTGTCTTGAATTAGTATAAATGGAACAATTGACTGGCACGGGACCTTAGGGGTCAGACCACTAATTTATGGTACATGCTCGGGTAGGTCCAGGGGATCCAACTGCATGTGCTCAGGTTCAGTTGTTTGGGGTTGGATGGCTGTTTATTTTGGTGGTGATGGGGGTTTTGGGGGTGATTGGGGTTGTTCATTAATTATGGTGGTGGATGTAGTGGTATCGGGTTCAGGGTCATCCTGGACATCAATGATTGTTTGGGCCTCTTGAGTATGAGGTATGGTCGATGAGATTGGCTAAGGATTCAGGATCTTCACCGGGGAGAGCCCTATCTTAGGTTTCTTAACCAAAGGGTCTCCAATGAAAGCAACATTAAGACTTTCATTGACATCTTTACCTGTCAACATAGCTTTCTATGGAAATTGTGGGAACATGGGCAACGTCCTCTTTTTGTGTTCTGGAGGTTGAATCTCTTCTTCCTCCTCTTCTGAATCTATATGCATTGGAGCATCTTTATTTTTCTCCTCTGGGTCCGAGCTCAGTCCTACCCTTTCTTCCTATCCCATTTTCTTCAAGAGTTCTGCAGGTAGGAGGTAGTGCATCCCCGACTCGCGAGGGTTACATTTCACTCCTCTCCATGATATTACTTCCTTGTCAAAGGCATCCTCATCTAGATAGAACGACAACATCCAGGAGTGAAGTTATTCATATTTGACATGCTTGGGCCAAACAAAGGTATGGTGGTGATTCAACCCAAATGCAATATTCCTCGTGTTCAGGTTGAGCAGCTCTTGTGGTACATGCAACCTATGAGTTGTGTCTAGTAGCCGGTTGTACCACTTCAATAACGTTGCATTGTTAAATGAAGTGTTCTATGAGTCCAACCTTAAGTGCCAAGGCTCAAATATCTTTGGTAATCGACCATTATCTACTGGTGATAGTGGTCTTCTTGAGGGTGGCATCTACTTCAGCATGGGGAATGCAATGAGTAGGTATACATAGGTGAAGGTTCTGCCCTTATACTGATCTTCCTCACATGCTATGTGGATTTCTTCCAACATATATCTAAATGAATTGAATATTGATCCATTGGCACAAAAATCCACCACCGATAGGGCATCCAACGTGCACTTGCCCTTGTAATATGACCACATCACCTTGCTAGCAATCACATAGAAATTAGTTTTGACCATCTCTAGTAAAATGGGGTCAATCTTGGTTGTGCACCCCCCCCTATCTGGGTATGAAACCTTTCATACAAATTGGGTTCTCCCTTTTTCTTCCCATTCTGATGGGGGCCTTGGAACCCTTTTGATACATCCTCTCCTTCGATGGATAGACCCGTGAGTTGATGGATATCCTCTGCATGAATTGGATACTATCTATTGAGCCATAAGCTCTTTTCATGTACCCGACTGATAAGGAACTTGGTACACCATTCAACCTCACCATTAGTGCCAAAAACTGACAAGTCTCAGAGATTCATAATACTGGAGTTGAAGAGGTTGATAAACTCTGTCTTTGACATGAACTGCATCCCTCCCATATCATACGGAGTCACATTCCAGAAAACATCAATTTTCATCTGCAGGAATAATACCTGGTCTTTTAGTTCAAGGTCTAGGAGCTTCACTTGCTCGAAATTTCCTTTGAGGTCACCCATGACCTCAACTCGAGGATCAAACAACTCATCTGGAACTTCTTCTTTGGAGACTGAACTCTGGCTTCTTGTAGATCTCGACATCATTTCTATAGAATGCTAAGAGACTTAGACTAACTGTACTAGGCTTGGGGTCACTATTGATGGATTTTGCAAGTGCTACAACAATTTAAAAAGATCAAACACAAATTAGAAAACAATAAGTCTTGTGTTTAGTTCTCCCAGCCTTATACTCAGACTAGCTAGTAGGTTTTGTCATCACTCCTAAGGCCACTCATGATTAATCCTATAGACACACCCTGGAGTTGATTTGTTTGATGAGACTGTTAATGGGGTAAATATATCTGGGGGATTATGACATTTTTTGAACAAGTGGATAGGGATGTGGCTGACCTCAAGCCTTACCATTTGAACAGTTGAGAATCCTGGCATGAATACCGATGGAATCTTCGCATATCATGGCTTTATGGCTTAACAAAATTTAGAAGGGTTACTGTAGAGATCATAGAGGTTATGAATGGACATGGTTCATGTGGCACATGGACTGGGATTCAGTTTGTATTCGCTCTCCCTTTGACCACAATGGGGTCCCCATCATATTTAATGACTACATTTAATGTACTTTTGTCTCTTTTGATCCTGTGCTTCTAAGTAATCATTTATGCACCAAAGTAATTCTTAGATTGAAAAAACAAAATACTTGTCGTGGCACAACAATGCACACTCTGACTTTATTAACTAAATTTAAATAAATTAAAAAAATTCAAATCTAACTACTATACATACTCCTTTGGACCAGAGAAAAAATCCTTTAGATCAGCCCTGAGAAATATAGGGTTTCAGGTGAGCGCCATTCACTCATACTAGTTGAAGTATACCATCAAGTTGCACTAGTCTGACTGCACCAGAGTGTCATATCTATGCAACTATAAATGGGCCCAACCAATGCATGAAAAAATTACCTGGATGTTTTTGGTATAGACTGTCATACAATAGGAAATTATCTCCTTGCACAAATGTTTTGGTCTTAATATTCTTGTTGTGTCAAGACTTCTACCTGGATTTCTCAACTGTTTGACGAAATTTTGCTAAAACCTGGTCTCATCGAGTTCATGCAACTCCATAACCCTCTGCACAATTGATTCATCCTCTAACATATGTGTAACCTGTGCGATGTAGAGAATAGGGGTAATGAATTCTACAGGTACCACAACCTCTTTCCCATAGAATAGCTAGAATGGATTATACTTGTGAAGTTTGTTTGTGGTTGTCTTGTAAGCCCACAAAAATGATGGGACTCTATCATCCCAATCTTCCCTGTTTGGGAAAAAAACCTGTGTCAACTCTCCTTCCAGAATCTTATTAAATGTCTCCACTGCACCATTGGATTGTGGATGGTAGGGGTTGCTTTTATGATGTTGGATCAAGAACTCTATTGTAAGATTTTCTATTGTACTACTGATAAAATGACCACCCCGATCACTGGTCATAATCCTAGGACATCGAAACTGAGTGATAATGTTTTCAAAGATAAACTAGAAAGAGGTATCGATTGAACAATCCTAAACAACTTCTACATCAACCCATCGTGTCAGGTAATCATTTACGGTGTTAATATACATAGCCTTTGAATGCTTATCTGTGGGGTTGATTGGTCCAATAAAATCAACCACCCCATTCTCAAATGCTTACATAGCTCGAACTAGATGAAAAGGCAATTCATCTTGTCGTTATGGATTACCTACACTCTGACAGACATCACAATATCTAACATACTCCTTCTCATATTTGAAGAGCATGGCCCACCATAATCTAGCTTGGAGGACCTTCTGCGCAGTGGCCTTTCCTCTGACATGACCTCCCAGAACTCCACTGTGGCACTCCCACTGGATGTCTTGTCTTTAATGGTCCAAAACATACTTGCTAAGGATACTGTTTATGCCCAACTTATACAATTGCCCCACGATCAATTGATAGTTTGTTTCTCAAACAACCATATAACGTTTCTGAGTTGCGGAGTACGTTTCTGGATAGGCCCCTATATTCAAGAAAACTTCTATGTTTTCCAGGTATTCTGGTATGGCCTCATCTCAGAACATGTCTGCATCTGGGAGATGATCATCGATTTCTCCACCACTCTCCCATGAATACAGTATGTACAAGTGATCGGGACCCACATTACATATTCTAGGTTTGATGATCACTTCAAATGAAAATTCCTAAAACAATAATAACCATTGAAAAATTATTCCTTCGAATATAGGCTTGTTAACTAGATATTTTCACGCAAAATGATTAGTAAAAAATTTAAAATGAGAGCTTAACAGGTAATGTCTAAACTTCTGTAGAGCATAAATCATAGCCAAACCCTCCCTTTTTGTGGTTGTATAGTTGCATTCATCTTGCGACATCTTCCTGCTAGAAAATAGATGGAATGATCCATATTTCCATCTCCTGGTTGCGCTAATATGTCTCCCAGGGAAATACCTGATGTATCCACGTGTACAAGAAATTCATTTTCCCAATTTGGAAATATCAAAATAGGTGTTGTGGTGAGCTTTTCCTTTAGGATGTCAAACGCTCGATCACACTCTGGTGTCCACTAGAATAATTCATACTTATTTAGTATATTTTCCAGGGGTGCATTAATAGTCACATCCCTTCTGAACTTGTGAGAGTAGCCTGTGTTCCCTAGCGTTGAGTGCAATAGTTTAGCACTCGTAAGCGGTGGCATATTCAAAATAACTGCAACTTTGGATGGGTCTACCAACACTCCTTCTCAGCATACTATGTGGCTTAACAAATGTCCATGTGGCACACAAAAGATACACTTTCCGAGGTTTAAAGATATCTGTAGTTCCATACATTGATCAAACCTCAGTCCTAGTAGCGCTACATGTTCTTTCAACATAATTTACATTGTCTAGTCATCCATATAAACTTCTATAAATTTTTATAAAATTCTCGGAAGGATTATATTGCAATCCGGGAAAAAAATGAAGGGGCTCTCTTTAGAACAAAGGGAATCACATTATATGCAAATGAACCCCATTTTTTTTTATCAATGTGGTCTTATTTTTGTCTTCTTCGGTAATTCCCACTTGGTGATACCTCAGAAATCCATTTGTAAATGAGTAAGAATCTTTCCCTGTAACTTGTTCTAGCACCTCGTCAGTAAAAGGTGTGGGAAAAGGGTCATGCACACAGGAAGAATTAATGCTTCTATAGTGTACACATACCCTAATGTCCTCTATACCTTTCTTTCTCTGGATGACAATGGGGCTATCCAACTCTGCTTCTTCAACTAGGAAAATAAGTCTAGCCTTAAGAATCTTGTATATTTCCCTCTTAACCTTCTCTTTAACCCTGGGGTTAAAACAATATGGTCTATGAATTACAGGTTTTGATCTTGGTTTTAGTTCATTTTTCATCTCTCCCATAGCCCCTTTTATCCCTTTTAGCCATGAGAATTTCTTTGGGAATAGGTCCTCATACTCCCACAAGAGGCTATGTATTTATTGTCTAGTTTTCTCATCCTAGTAATATCCTACAACAGTTATCTTGGGTTTCTCGCTATTTCCTATGTTGACTTTTCACAACTTCAATGGATGGTTATAAGAGATATTAGTCTGAATAGGTGTAACACCCCAAGTTTTGAACCCCCATTTTAAATAATGTATTGTTACAATGCTGAGAGGCCAGGGTGCCCAAACAACTATTAAAGGGACAGTATGCCCAAGAAATGTAATGTTTTGATCATTATTAATAATAAACACATCGTTGGATGCTAGACGGATAAGGACTAGAGTTATAGGGGGCTATGATTCCACAAGAGAGGGGGATTGAGGAGATAAATGTTTATTCCTATGTTAATTACCCTTTTTTCCTAAGGAAGAGGATCAATTACATGAGTTTCTTGGGGAAGGCCAGGAGGTTCTTGATTCCCCAAGAAAATACTTAAACCCATCCCTGGTCTGATTGTGGGGTTGGTCATTGTCTCGTCTGCTCCTTCACTCCCGCATTTGTACCATTCTTTCCCTCACGCTCTTTCATTCACTTACTCACCCATTCATTGATCCATACCCACCTGCATCTTGGTTTGTTAAAGGGAAAGGAGCTGTTGAATATTATCCATGGGATAGTTGGTTGTAATGGTCACTGGTTAAATCCAAACATGACTCGGGGCCTGCATGTCTGAGATGAGTTGGCCTATGCCTTGTTTTTCTCACAACTACGAGTCCTGATAGTTCTATCATTGAGATTATGGACCAACTATGTTGGAGGCCTTGGAAAAAGGTGAAGGAATTCCTGAGGGACTACATGGTAGAGAAGGGTGGAGGTCCATTCTCTTGGGTGGTACAGGCTGGGTGGAAGAGAGATGGGTACTTGGGTTGTTGTGGGTGCTGGGAAACCTATGAGAGGTTGAGAGATGACTGGTTTGGGAACCCAAGTACACCCAGGAACCCTCCTTGTGGATTCATAGCCCTGGCTCGGGGGTGACGCTACTGTTGAGTTTGGAACAATAGTGTTTACAGTTGGGTGGAACATCCTTGGTCTACAGCCAGTTGGTGTCATATTTCATAAAGATAAGTGCTCTCTGTTGTGA
Source organism: Picea engelmannii (assembly GCA_009831015.1). Classification (NCBI taxonomy): domain Eukaryota; kingdom Viridiplantae; phylum Streptophyta; class Pinopsida; order Pinales; family Pinaceae; genus Picea; species Picea engelmannii. The sequence goes on from WSFP011369941.1 coordinate 26,391, forward strand.
TATTATTATATGTGTATGAATGTATTACGTTGTGTATTTTAATTATCATTTAACTAAATATTGGATTATGCATTGTTGCTGGATATTGTTGTGCATGTCATTAAATATTTTATCTTATGCATCCTTATTAAATAAGGAAGGTACCAGTAAGAGTACGAAGTCCAAGGGTGGGCTTGAAGGTAGCATACCCCTGCCTATAGATGGCTTGGGATGTTATAGATTGGTATCAGAGCTTCTGTTTGAAACAACGATCCATATGGGTCGGGTTTGTTGGTCAGAGTCTCGCGGTTACAGATCAAACTCTGACTGTGGAGTTGAAAAGCTTAGGAGGAATGGATTTGTAGAATATACGTAGGAGTTAGATCACCAGAGACTCATTGTAAGGGGTTGGAAGGATCATGATCATCCCCTTTCAATTTAGCAGAGATCATCACTATAGGATCAAGAGAGATCCAGGATCATTTGATCGGAGGATAGGTGAACATGGGTCATCCGATGAAAAGGAAGCAAGGGTTAAGGTCACCACCATCAGATCCCATTGGAGAGAGAGATCAATAGAACGATGAAATTGCGGGGAACCAAGTTTCATGGTAGATAATTACTCAAGGTGGTCCCGCAATCCAAACCACGGTTTCACCGAGGGGTTACGTGTCAGCATCAGGAGGATTGCAGGAAGAAAAGTGGGTTGCTCCAAACCACCGATGCGTGCCCCCACAAATTGAAAGGCATTGAATGATGTGACATGTTAGGGCTCGAACATCGAAACTTTGTATAGCCGAAGTATTTTGGGGTTGTCCATCGTCAAGGAGAGACAGGTGGTGCGAGATCCACAACTTTGGAAGTTTGTGGACGAGGAGGAGGTGAAATAGTTGAATTAGATCCTGACCGCCGATCACTAAGAGGTATGTGTCAGTAGATCAGTAACTCTGTATAAATTTGTTCGAGAGGTTTTCAGTTGATATTTGAAACTCCCGAAGCCTGGAGAGCTGAATTAAATCTCAATAGTTCGATAATCCGAAATAAATCTCAATTGCCAGATCATTCAGAGAAAATCTCAAGCCTCAGATTGTCTGAGGTGTATCTGGGTCGTTTGATCCAGAAGAGACCTAGCGTAAATATGTGGATTTTGGGTGAAGGCTCGAAGTATGCCTCAACCGTACGATTCAAGGGTACATGAGACATAATCCCATATACTTAGAGGAGGTTTGAAGTTTGAGATTTCCGAAACCTGAAGACCCAAAATGATCTTAGCCATTTATCTATCGAGAGCCACACGTCACTAGACCTAGGGCTTCGGATAAAATCCAGTGGGGCCAGATAAGTTTTGAAATTTGAGATTTACAAATTCTGAAGACCCAAAGTAAGCCTCAACCATCAGATTAAGGAGGACACGTGGTGCATATCCGTGGACTTTGGGTGAAGACCTGAAGTGAATCTTAGTTGTCTGATCTAGGAGGAGACATGGCGACAGATTGGTCAGTTCGGGAATTCAGAGTTCGGGAGAATTGGAAGTGTGCTATTATGGAAACTCCCGAAGTCCTGAAGCTCGAAGATCTGAAGTGATGGGGCACAATGAAATCACCTAGAGGTGTTGTGGATCCTAGAATTCCTGAAGTGATGTGGCTTGCGAACGTCACCTGGGATGACATGGACACATGGGATGTGTGCCACGTGTCAACAAGTTTTGGGAATTTGGAGTATTGAAAATTCAACTAGAACATGACACGTGGCACCCACCTGATTGGGCCACATGTCCTCTTCCAATATTTTACCATGTGGAGATAGATTGTGCGGTCTAGAGACTGGGCACTCTAGTGGGGAAAGATGTGACAGGTTGCATTGGGTCGAAAACTCCTAAAGGCCCGAAGGATGGAGTACATATCAACCGTTGATTCCATAAGACACACATGGAAGGATTGTCAAATTTGGGTGAAATCACTCTAGAAGAAAGTGCAGGAGAAAAGTTTTGAAAATTTTGAATTCCAAAGAGATGAAGTGATTCACAGTCATTGATCTGTGGGAAGACACCCATTGGAAGATCATGAACTTCGGGTAAAAGCATTTCGGGAGGAGGCAAGAGAGAAAAGTTGATACTCTCGAAGCGTGGAGTCTCAAAGTGGATCTCGATCATTGATCATGAAAGAGGATGAGGACCGTTGATTCGGTCCTGGATGAAATTTATGAAGTCCCGAAACTCTAGACACACGCTTTTTTAGCTAAGCGTAGGGTCATGGTAGTGGTCATATGAAGATTGAGAGCTAAGGGAAGGAGGTATAAGGGCCGAATTGCCGATCTTCGAGACATAAAAGTTCTAAGGAAGGATTTAGCCATGGTTTCTAGTCGTGGTCACCTGGGAAGGTGGTTTGAAGGAAGCACTTGTGCAGGATAAAACTCTGTGTCAACCAAGGATTAAAAAACACTGTTATTTTTGGAGAATGGGGATATGATATCCATTAACAAAAAAAATAAAGAGACATGTAGCATGGTTTGGAAATTTTGTTTATCATATGCATAATTATAACAAAATGGTTGCTTGCACATTTTACAGAATTAAGGGGTCTAAACACATCAACTCAGGATGCGTATTAAGGAAATGGAAGAAGGCAAAGGAGCCTCCAATAATGATAAGGAGGTCGAAGGCCAGAATACCAGAGTTGGTAATGCAAAGACAGAGTCCAATGGATGCAAGGGAAAAGGAGAACATGAAACGTTAATAGAAACAATAAGAATCTTGAAGATGGAAGTGCAGAGCTACAAAGAAGAAAATGAGAGACTGATGAGAGATAAAAGTCAGATAAATGCTTGAGTGTTTCAGAGATTAAATGAGTTGCAGAGATAAACAAAGAAGGGATCAAACTCAAGACAAGAGGAAGAAGGTAGGTGCCATGAAAGAAGGGATGATCATGGAAGAAATGGTTATTCCAGAAGTTCTAACAGAGATCATGGACACCACTCACCTCCTTACTCATAAATAAACTTTTAGGCATCGGATGATCCCGTAAGAAGTTCAGAGGTGTCTCTTGTTGGACACCAAAGAAGGAAACAAGAGGTAGATAGTTTTCAAGGAGAGCCGAGGAAGCTTAAGCCACCTTCATTTGAGGGTGAAAAATAAAGGGAAGATGATGTCGAAGCATGGTTTCTTGGGCTCAGGAGATATTTTCAGTTGCATAACTATTCATCCAACCTGGAAGCTAGGATTTCCACCTACCATTTACATGGGAAAGATGCAATGTGGTGGGACCAATTGAAGAAAGTGGAGCACATTAATGAGAATGGGATCACTTGGAAGTAGTTCAATAAGTACTTCCAAAAGGAGTACCTCTTAGAGCATTTCTATGACAATAAAATGTAGGAGTTCTTTGAACTTAGATTGGGAAGCATGACTATGGCAGAATACGAGAAGAAGTTCTTAGGATTGTTAAAATATGTCAGGCTCATTGGTGATGAGAAGGTGAAAATACATATATTTCTAAGTGGACTTCCATCCTTTTATAAGGAAAAGATCAAGTATGATGAACCCAAGACCTTGATTGAGGCCATCAGGAAGGCTAAATACCTATATGGGAAAGGTTGGGGAAGAGAATTGCTGCAAAAATCTTGGAAGGAAAAGAAGAACGAGAAGTCTGAGAAGAGGAGGAAAGGATTCAAACCTTCCTTCGACATGAATGAGCCTAATAGAAATCGTCAAGATCAGTATACTAAGAGGGATTTCAAGAAGAAAGATTCCTTGGGAAAAAGGGGAAGACCACCAATACAATGATGGGGATGCAAGGAACATCACCTGTACAAGGATTTCCCACATAGAAAGGACAGAGTGAACACTATGCAAAACATCCAAGAGGCTACAACAGTCGAAGATATGGGAAGAATATATGTAGCTTTAAATGATCGACAAGAACAGTACCAGTCCAATATGATCGAGGTGGAAGGTAAGATCATAAATTATCCTGTTTCTATTTTGATTGATTCAGGAGAAAGTCATTGCTACATTGATCCTAAGATAGTGGATAGATTTCATTTGGAGAAAAGTAAACTTGGAAAATCAAGTTTGGTTCAGATAGACACTGGAACTAAAAGAAGAATCCATGATATGGTCAGAAGTTGTTCCATAAGTCTTAATGGCGTGAATACTAGTATTGATCTAAATATCATACTATTGGGGTCTTATGATATTATAATTGGAATGGATTGGTTGGACAAGTGTCATGTTGTCCTAGATTTTCATAACAAGACATTTACATGTCTTGATGGAAATGAAAAACAAAGCAATGTGAAAGGAGTTCCAAAACCCATCTCTATAAGGGAGATTTCATCCTTACAGCTAAAAAGATGTTTTAGGAAACAATGTCAACTATATGAAGCTCATGTGGAAGAGCCAAATAATACAAAGGGGCCAAGACTTGAATATTTCTCAGTTCTACGAGAATTTGAAGATGTATTCCAAGAAATACCAGGATTTATGTTGGTTGTGGAGTCTGATTATCTTCTTGATTCAGAGGTCTTTTTCTTTCAACCGTGTTTATACCCCATGAATTATTTACATCCCATAATTATGTACACTCTTCCACGCAGGGGAGTGTAGAGGGGGGGTACCCCCTCTGCGGGGTCCCGGGGGGCTATCCCCCCGGTTAGGGGGTTTGGGGGCAAGCGGGCCCCCAGCGAGGGTTCGGGGGCAGTGTCACCCAAAGGAAAAATTGCCTTGTAAATGTATATTGTAATTTCATTGTATTATGGACCATTCATTATAAGGTCGCAAATCTAATGGTAGAGATTATGTTAGGGTTTTTTACCTTAGAAGGAAACCCTCTTTTATGAGGGAAATGTATTGCGGCTATGGTTGATTGTGAATATTGTATTCTGAGAGAGGAGACTATGAGAGAAATAAGAGGAAGTTACAACGGGTCTTGTTGTAGGTTGTATCCCTTCATTTGCTAGATAATAATAAAGGAAGGACTTGGCAATTTCTCTGGTGGACGTAGACCACACTGGGTGAACCACGTAAATCTGTGTCTCTCTTGTATTGTGTATCTTTTGTGTTTTGTTTTCTGCATTTGTTTTATTTTATTTCTCCACAGTCCT